>PVHP010006258.1:44086-61280 GCA_004024765.1 Zapus hudsonius | reverse complement strand
TCTCTCTCTCTCTCTCTCTCTCTCTCTCTCTCTCTCTCTCTCTCTCTCTCTCTCTCTCTCTCTCTCTCTCTCTCTCTCTCTCTCTCTCTCTCTCTCTCTCTCTCTCTCTCTCTCTCTCTCTCTCTCTCTCTCTCTCTCTCTCTCTCTCCTTTCTCCTCCCCTAGATCTGTAACTTAAATAAATTCCTTCCTCCCATACCTGTGCCAGGTTTGGAGGGTCATCCCAGTGGCGTGTGGCTGACTACGACAAATAGTTTGATAAAGTTGATAAATTGAGCTAGAAGGAAATATACTTCTAAAATGTTTGTGAGTGTGGGTGTCACATGCGATGGCTGACATGTAGGTGTCAGGACTCAGCTGCCACTTTGAGACGACATCTCTTGTTCTCATCTGTGTTTGTCAGGCTAGCTGGCCTATACCCTTCCCGAGGAGTCTCCTTGTCTCTGCCTCCCGCCTCCCCATAGACCTGCTGGGATTACAGATGCTTCTGCTACAGTGTCTGGCTTTACATGCACTTGGGGGATCTTTGAACTTCACATCTCCATTTTTCTACCCTTCTTATCACCTTGTCCAAACTTCCTAGATTATTCACTCCATAAAAGTTGACTAATTGTATTTTAATTTTTTTTAAACTTACTGCACTTGTATGAAATATGTAATGATCCCAGGCTATATGATGTTTTATCTAAGTGGGGCATTAAGTGCTCAATTGCACGTATGTGATGGTCATGGCAGTAAATATAAGTTGAGGAGACTTTTAGTGGTTGACTTGTTTTTGTAAAAAAAATATTTTCTTTAGGTGAGAGAGAAAAGCAGAGAGAGAATGGTCACACGAGGGCCTCTAACCACTGCAAACGAACTCCAGACACGTGTCATCTTGTGGATCTGGGTTTATGTGGGTACTGAGGAATCGAAGCTGGGTCATTAGGCTTTGCAGGCAAGTGCCTTTACCACTGAGCAATGTCTCCAGCCCTGACTATTGTTTTTGTTTACAGACAAAATATGAAGTTGAAGTACAAACAATTGTGAGAACTAACAGAGATGCAAGAGGCAGGCTTAGGGAGCTGTGAATCCCATGACTCCAGGGCAGAGGAGCAGAGCAGTTCTGCAAGTGAGCCACAAAAGCAGGAGAATGAGGATTTCTAGAAGACAAAGACGGCTTGGGCCAGGATGAAGCATAAATCCAGAAACCTAAGAATTTTAGAGGATCACTTGAAGGACACGGAGTTTGGCTCATTAGCTTAACCTCTTCCATATCTGTTGAATTCTCAAGATTTTCCTGGTAGCCTGGATACAATGTGTCTAGGTCAAGGTTGTCAGCATGGGTGACTTGTCTACCCTTCTCTTCCCTGAGGAAGCTTTGATGCTGTGAGGAGGTGTTTTGGGAAGGTACACCTGTGATGGGGGGTGCTGTTGTTATCTTTCTTGATACTGGAAGAAAGCACTCAGCCAGAAGCAACTTGGAGAGCAAAGGGTTTACTTTGGCTTACAGACTCAAGGGGAAACTCCATGATGGCAGGGGAAATGATGGCCAGCAAACAACATACAACTGGGCCAAACACTGGCAAGGGGAAGCTGGCTGTAACACCCATAAGCCCGCCCTCCAACAATGCACTGCCTCCAGGAGGCTCCAGTTCTCAAATCACCACCAGCTGGGGATCTAGCATTCAGAACACGTGAGTTTATGGGGACACCTGAACAAAGCCATCACAGGAAGTCATGACCTGAGCAGTGGCCAAGGTACTGCTAAATCTACTGCAGTGCACAACCGTGATGAGCATCTGAATGTCACCAGGCAGAGGTGACACCTTTTTTACATCATGGCTCCTAAGGATGTCCAGATAGCTTTGTTAGAATACTCACCACTCTGCTTTTGTTTTCATGGATTTTGTTAGCCACAATAGATCAAATTATTCATATTTATGTACTAATTTTGGCATTGTTGATTATCAGACATTATAAAACTATTTCAGTCCTAATCACCACTGCAGTGGTGTGTCTTTAGGATCACTTGAGAAAAAAAAATGTGTTAATAAAACAGAGGACACAGCTTTGATTAAAATACAGGAGAATTAGACCTTCCGGGATTAAAGATATGTTTTCTAATAGTGTTTTACCATTATAACCCTCTGGCTATTTTCATGCAAACTTGTTTCTAAAGCCATATTTGGTTGCCATAACAACTTGATGTAGCTCTTGATGAGCCCTTCTTGCTTAATGCTGCTTTTTAAAAAGTTAGTGTTGCTATGACTACAAAATGCGGTTTTATTTTCAGCCAGCTTTTTTCTCCCTTCATTTTTGTACTTTCAAAATATGCATAGATGTATAATTTTATTTGCATGGCTTGTGGCAGTCTCCAGCATTACTAAAGATCCCTAGAAGGAAGCTGTTAATTTTTAGGTACATACTATCATTCCTAAATTGATTTCTATAATGTTGGAAGAACACAGATTAGATGTGATTTTTTTTCTCCTTCAAATTATGGAATTATTTAATGACAGGTTTTCCATCTTTTTTATGACTTACTTATTATGTACTTTATGTTTTACCTATTTCTGTTTCCAAGGTATTAATTCCTCTGTTGTGTATGAATCATTTGAACAAAGATGTGAAAGCATGACTGTCATTAATATATTCATCATGTTCTACACTGAGCTGATTATGGTCGTTTATGTCATTGGTAATAAGATTGCCATCGGTAAGATTTTTCTCTCATTCAAGTTTTAAAGAATAAAGTGGAGAGATACTCTAATTCCTTGTGAACTCTGTCACAATGAATTGTGTGAACATCTGCCAACCACTTGTCTCTCCAGAGGTATGATTTAGGATTGGGAAGGCAGTTCAGTGGTAGAGTACTTGGCTGTCATTTGCGAAGCCATGGATTATGTCACTTGAATCACCAAAACAAAACAAACACAAGAATTCTGGACAGTAGGAAACTTGAGATATTATCATGGTAAAGCTCTAAAGACATTTAAAGAATATATTTAAATATATAATTTATTGTACAAATATACTACCTAACTCCAATTCAATATAGTCAACTCAATAGTATCATTTCTGCTTGTAGTACACATGTAAAAATTGTTAGTGAGATGTTCTTTACTTTTTTATTACATTTTGGAACTTCTATGGAAAATACATACTTCCAGTTCACTTCACTTTACACAAGTCACAGTTGAAGTACTCAGACACCGTGGGACTTGGGATGCCATATTGAACATGCTGAGCTTTAGATCTCGATCAAAATCAGTGAAAACCAGTCATACCACAAAGTTTCTTATATATTGCTGACTCACTGGGTTCCAGGCCCTTTGTAAAATCTTAGGAAGCTATAGATGATTAGGAAAACTCTTTGAGAAAAAGAGAGAGAGGAAGAAGAAGGAGGAGGAGGAGGAAGAAGTAGAAAAAGAGGAAGAAGGAAGAAGGAAGAAGAAAAGAAGAAAAGAAGGAAGAGGAGGAGGAAGAAGAAGTAGAAGAAAGAGCATATTGAGGGAGGAAGGAGAGGGAAGAGTTGGGAGAGAATGAAGGAAGAATGAGAAGGAAAGAAAAGAAAGATAAAGACGAAACAGATTATGTGCGTTTACTTGCTACCATCCACAATGTTGTTTTATTGGAATTAACACTGGAGAAGGAGACATTCTGTGATGTTTTTGGTGTGGCTAGATCTCTGTTGTCTTCCCACCTTTCTGAGGAATGCATGCAGCTGATCAAGTGCTTTCAATGTATTTATTGAATGAATAAATAATTCTTTTTTTCCTGCTAACATGTGTGATTGAACCCAACTCTAAATAAATAATATTGCCAAGGTAAAGCTGATACAATATAAAACCTTCTAACTGCATAGTTATATTGTAGGAAAGTTGCAGAACAAGGGGCTAAGATTTAGAATGAAGTAATTTAATGTGAAAGACTATGATTCTCTGTATGCCGTTTTCTTACTGATTGAAAATTTTCGTCTGTAAGAAAGTGAATGGAAGCATATGAGTGATTTAAATGGTTTCAGTCCCACACTGCAGGTGATGCCGCTGTGGTATCATTGATATGTCCAGACCCCTTAACACAATGCTGCATTTTTGTCCTTTTCCTGCCTCTTTTCATTTGAAAGAAACCAAATCAAAGTATGCCACATGACTCTGTAGCCTGCTCAGTGAAGGAAGTTTCTGCTTTCTTTGTAACTATGTGTCATTTTTTATCACCATTATTTTAGAAACAAGAGTAGTTCATTGGATAATTTTTAGGCTGAGTCATTTTGCCTGGAATACAGAGGTTTGGACGATATAATCTGATTTGGAAATAGAGAGAATGGTGTTACAGTGTGAGTGGATTCCTAAATCAGTTTGCAGATGGTAATCTCAGCTGTGAATTAAAATGTTTGATGCTGACAGCTCTACACAGTGCAAAACATTGCAACCAGCTACCTTCGTTTGTCACGGATTCCCTTTAGAATCTCTCTACAGGAAGGCAGCACAAGCCTGCCGTTTTATGTCTCTTTGGCCTATGTAAATTGGAATTACAGTCAACACATTTCACTTTCAAAGTTTAAAATGGAAGGTGATGTTTAGATCATTTTGCAGCTAAAGTTTCACAGTGAATTTTCGTTCCACGTTAGCCTGAAGGATTTGTTCAGCACAAATAGTAAAATATACTTGAGATGAGAAAATTTTTATGTTTCTATGATCATATCATTTTTTGTTGAAGCTGGAAAATGGAAGTATTGAGGTAGCCCTTGGGAAATTTGTTTACGTCAGACATTTGACTACATAGGTTTGAACTCAATAAATGACTCAGAAGATCTTCAAGTTATTCACCATAACAATATGTTTACCTGTGAACTATATGAGCTATTCTCTCTCTCTCTGTGTGTGTCTCATCACTTCATGTATTTTCAGGTTATTCTTGTGTTTTAGAAAATAGGGGGGACAGATAATTCAGATATTTTTTCCATTGCTGCCAATTGTAAAGTTAAAAAATTGAGCTAGCTGTGGTGGCACAGGCACTTGAGAAGTAGAGGCAGGAGGAGTGGGCGTTCAAGGCCATCCTTGTCTACATAGAGAGTTCAAGGTCTACTCCCAATTATATGAGAACCTATCTCAAAAAAATAAAATAAAAATGGTTTATGATACAGTAAGTTATATTTATAATTATTTGCATTTTTCTGAGCTATAAATTTTAAAACACTGATCCTGGTGCTGTACATGCAAGTCAGTAGTGGAGGGTAGCCCTTGGCTTGATTCCTAGTGCATCACATGCAACAGAAAGAAAGAGAGAGAGAGGAGAGGGAGAGAGAGAGGAGAGATAGAGGAGAAAGAAAGAGGAGAGAGAGGAGAGAGAGAAAGAAGAAGAAGAAAAGAAGGAAGGAAGGAAGGAAGGGAGTGAAAGATGGATGAAAAGGGAGAGAGGAAGGAGAGAAAAGGAGAAAGCAGAGAAAGGAGGTAAAGAACAAAAGGAAGGAAGGAAAAGAAAAGAAGGAAGAGAGGGAGGGTTGAAAAGTAGGAAGAGAGGTGTCACAGTCAGCCACACACTGCTGGGATGAATCTCCAAACCAGGCAAAGTTTATGGGAAGAAACGATTTATTGAAGCTGCAGATCTAGGGGAAGTTCCCTAACAGTGAAAGAGGCTGGCCCTCTTTCACAGGTCCAAGCAGAGAGAAAATCCCATCACCTACACCACACACACAACAGCAAACAGGCAGGGGACTAAGGGAGATTTCTCTCCTTCTTTATATAGCCTAATATAGGTGAGGTCACTTTACATAGGTGAGGTCTTACAACCCTTCCCCAGACTTAATGGCTTCCCAAGTCGCTGGAATTTCCTTTCTGCACTGCCCACACAGGAAAGAATATTTACTTCTAGCTCTCCTGAGTGTCCTTACTCCTGCCCCCTACTGAGAGGCTGCCTTCCTGTAAACATCCTCAGAGACCTCCCCAAGATGACTAAAAAGTTCAAGTTGACAACAAAACCTAGCCATCACAAGAGGGTAGAAAAGAAGAAAGGAAGGAAGGGAGGGAGGGAGCAAATGCCTATCCTTTTAAGCAAATGAATTCCCTAAAGGCTGCCTTTAACCCTTGAGCTGACAGATTGTTTTCAAAATTTGTGGTTGAGCACTGTTTACTTAGAAGAAGCCAGATCCTAACACTCAAAGCATAGGATAGAGATTACCATTCCAAGGGAGAAGGAAGTGAGGTGCCATTCTTTCCCTGGCACATTTAGTCAATTCCAAAGCCACAGATCAATTCTACCTACATTGATTTGCTAATTAGATACAAGGATGCTAAGTGACTTGTGCAAGGGCAGACAGCTCCACTTAAAGCCTGATTAGTCTCACAGTCACTCATTTAAACAAATATGTGATTATCCAATATGTACCTTACTATGTATCTTACTTAGAGTACAGGAAGTCCCTGTCCAACTACAAGTGGTCGGAGGAAAGGCAGCTCATTCTAGTGCAAGAGGGCTTGCAGGTGCATTCTGAGATAATTTCAAAATGTGATCACATAATATGGAGTTCAGGAAATGCTTCTGTATGGAGACAATAGGAGTTTACCTACAGCTCTGTTCCCAGCTGTCTTTCTTGAAAGCTGTCCTCAGTTACCATCCAGTGTGTCCCAGGGGGATGGCACAGTAGAAAGAGCCCTGATTAGGAATCTTAAAATCTGTGTGTTACCCCAGGTCATGTCTTCCCTAAGACTTAGCATATCTGTGAAATGATTATAGTCAGTCATTGTTCCTCTGCACAGAATCATTCAAGATCTGGTCCCAATTTACCTTCCAGCCATCCTCCTTCCTACCACATTGATTTCCTATACAATTAATTCCTTTTTGCCACAACTACTGAATTGGATTAATTTCTCAAAATATTCCAAGCCTTTAGAAAGGCCATGGTTCTCTTAGCCTGATTCTTTTTTAGAAATCCATCTAAATCTGTACTTCCCATCAGAGGTATTCTGTGTTTCTATAGGAGGGCCTTTTTTGTTTGTTTGTTTGTTTGTTTTGTTTGTTTCACATTTTGCAACAATTTAAGATATTGGTTTAAAAAGGTTTGTTAGGGGGGTGGTGGTTGATTGCTTTTCTTATTTTGAGACTTTTGATGTGTGACCTCAAATTCAAGATCCTTCTGCCTCACTCATCTGAAGCTGGGATTTTAGGCATGTACCACATTATCCAGGCTCGAAACAATTGCTTATTAACTTTTTCAAACATTGTTTCATCCCATGAATTATATAGTTTATCAAAAATAATTGCATATGCATTCTTTCTTTCCCCATTTGACCATGAACTCTGAGGGGCCAAACCATATCTAATTCACAAACAAGACACGTTCTGTTCCTTCCCCACAGGTCTTACAGAGGCAGAGGACTTTGTCTGCCTCTGCCTTTCATGAGAAAATAATTGTTGAATAGGAGGCAAATTAATTCATTATGACTTTATTCAATATTTCTCACATCTTGTTTTTTTTCCTCATCTTGAAAGTCTTTAACCCCCTCCTACTGCGTGGATAATTAACATAGATAAATGGCTGATTTTCAAGGATTTTTAGCATGTTGATATTCTGCAAGATTTGCTTTGCAACCTTCAGCCTTTCAGATTTTGTCTTGTGCTATAGAAATGCATGAGAAGTATGGGCATGCTTATTGGCTTTATTTTATTCTGGCTACCACAGTAATGAATATTCCAACTGAGCACAAAGCAATGGTTTTTAAGCCATGCCCTGTGAAGAATTAATGGTATCTTTCCATTTTTGTTCTGCTATAAGGTCAACTGAAGTGTCAATTAGTGACACATTAGCCTCACTCAGAAAGGGCAGATCAGAGCGAGGGGATGAAAGAGAATTTTAAAATACACCTTTAAATTAAAAACACAAGCTAAAGTGTTTGGAAAATAAATAGCCTTCAAACAGAAGCTAGGGCGTTCTTTCTCATGGTGAAAGTCGGCCACCCTTTCCTCAGAGTGAATCCAACTAGGCTCTTGTCTGTATGAGCTTCCAGGGAAGTGATTGTTTCTGGAAAGAGATCTCGTTGGACAGAAAGAGTGGTTGTGACTAAAACACTGGCACTTAACTGCAAATTGGCAGGGTAGGACAGAGTCGGATGCAGTGATGCTCTGCTCAGAGGAGAATATTTGCTTGGCATTTGATTATAGCCTCAATGGAACTGAATGGGCCCAACGGATCCCAGGGGGCGATGAGTTGTTTAGCCCTCTGAGAACCACAAGACAAATCTTTTTGTTGTTATTGTTTTTGTTTTTGAGGCAGGGCAGGGTCTCACTCTACTCTAGGCTGATCCAGAACTCACTCTGTAGCCCAGGTTTGCCTCAAACTCCCCACGATCCTCCTGTGAGTAATGGGATTAAAGGCATGGGCCACCAAGCTTGGCAGAGGTTACAATTTCCTTTGTATTTTCTTGATGAAAATTTCAGCAATCTTGAAAGTGAACTGAAACCAATTTTGTCATGGGCATCCTACATGGTAAAGTGGTCATTAAATGTGCATACCCAAGTAGAACAGCGAGAAGCTTAGTGAAGGGAGTTTCTGCTTCATTAAGTTTCTCCTGATACTTTGCTGAAGCTATGCATAAGAAGAGAGGTAATTTTTTTTTAAATTGTCATTAAGAAAGTTTGATCTAGCTAAAACAGGGCTGAGCAAAACTTTTCTGCAAGCCAGATAGTAACTTTTTCAGAATTGTTGGGACAATGGACACAACTGAAGATCCTAAGATACTACGGATGCACTTTGGAATCAAGTAGGGAAATCTCTGGCCCTCGGCTCCCTTTACCTGGAAGCGATGGGATAGATACCACAGGAGGCAAAAGGAAAGTTGATAACACTGCTTATTGACCAGCTATGCTGGGGACTCCAAGCCCCACAAGTTACCACACAGGCCCTCAGTCTGGCCCCACCGGTCATCTTCCATGTCTTCTATCAGGACTCTGAGCCAGCTGTCCCCCTGACTCTGCCCAGGAGGTGGATCAGAGGAGATACATTACTAGTCTACACTATTGAAATGATGACTGTATTTTGCTGTGTTTGCAGTTTAAATGAAAGAAGGACTTAATTTAGTTCACAGTTCCAAAAAGGTCAATTAATGGTCTCTAATCTCCATTGCTTCTGGGCCTATTTGTGGTCATACAGAACATGCTGGTGGGGAGGAGGGTGCTGTGGAACCAAGTGGCTCATTTCAAGGGAGACAGAAGCGTAGAGGGAAACAGGGAGGGGCTTGATCCAAGTGGTAATCCCCAAGGACACGCCACCCTGTTGCCTCCTTTCACCAAGAAGACCCCACATCTGCATTCCTATCAGTTCATAATTATTGATTCATCAATAGATCAATCTATTGTTAGTTTCAAGTGACTAGATCCACCAGCTGAGGTTTAATCCTTCAACACGAGCTTTCTTCAGATCCAGACCACAAAGTGGACACTACTCCACAGATAAAGAAACTAAGGTCTAAGGGACTTTTGATGGCCAAGTGAGTTTTGTGCAAGGAAACAGCCTTGTTTGCCTGGCATTTCAAATTTTTTTAGTATTCTAAATTATTTAAAAAGGAAAGAGAGAGAGAAACAAGTTAGATGTAATAAGAAACAGGTGAGGCATAGTAGAAAGAGTATTAATTCAGTCAAAGCTTTATGATCTGATCATCTGGATTGTTAAATCATTTAACAAAAAAGTTGGTAAATAATTTTATGACTTTATTAAGTAGTCAAAGTTGCTCAATTGGATATGAGTGAGAGGGAGGAGCTTCTAGAACTCTGAGGTTTGAGTAAACATTTATGGGCCATAAAGTAGCACATAACAATGGTTAGTTTTATGAAACTGTGATGAATGTTCTGATATGCGTGGATCCAGTCCTTACTTTTCACATTCTGTTTGATTAAAGACAGGCTGAAAAAGATTCTGACAGACGATCAGAAGATTTTGACTTAGAGATTTCTTTCCAATCACAAAAGAAGAAATAAGGCACTTCACTAAAACCTAATCAAATCAGCCAAGCCACATTCATTCACTGTTCCCTAGCTGTGCATGGATGTGCGGGGTTTGCCTTTCACAGGGAAAGTTTCCCAGGACTCCGATGTTAATTAGGGAATTTGTGTTTTCTACAGTTGATTGCATTATCATCTCAGATAGGACAGCTAAACCCCTCTGAGCCTGGAGAAAGCTATTTACATATTCTGTCCCATCATGCTTCAAAGGATTCTAGAGATAATGGGTAATTTGCCATTAGCTATCAGGCCTGCGCTAATGCTCCTTGATGGGTAGGTAAGTGCAAGAGAATGAGGTCTGGTCCGTCATTTGTGAGACCGCCAAAAGAAGGGAGAAAATCAGTACTTTGTCATCTGGGAGGATGTGGCTAGAGAGGCGCCCACTGTGTCCTCAGCTTCCTACCTGTGAGTCTTCAACTTTGGAAATTTCTCTGGGTCACAGTTCTGAATATGAATATGTCATATGCCCTGAGGAGGTGAACTCTTATGGCTGCTGCAGTTACCAAAGTAACAGAATTCTTTTGTGAATTATGTTTGGTAGATGCTATTTTCCCCCCTTTAGCCTCAACAAATAACACATTTGTTTTGATTCAAATAACTGTACAGTTGAAAGATAACTTAAACCATAGAAAACTTTATAGCCCATATTTAAACAAAACAGCTGGCGTAACATTATAAATTTCTATAAAGCTGAGATAAGATTGTATGAAGTTAAAACAATAACCTGTTCTCCAGGATTAACTTGCAGACATTAACACCCAGAATGACTTTGAACATAAAAGTAAAAATATTTTTTAGAACATCTACAGCCCTTCAGCTCAATTCACCCTAGAAACTGAAGGCCAGAGGTCACAGACCAGGTTCATCTGCCTTGCTTGTAAGCACAGGGGGGACTTCTCATTCTCGCTCCCATTAGTCTCAGAGCAGTCATAAGACACTAGGAGAAGCGTTGGTGAAGCAGTGTTCATCCCTCCTGCTTGGAACTATTTCATATTTTAAGGCCTGTGTATCTCAGGCTATAATTTCTAAGGACAGTATCACACCCAATCATTTGTGACTTTAATTTTGATTTTTCTGTACTTCGTACCTATTAATTACTTTATGTATCAGGCCTGGGTTTACATCTACCTCAGGTCATCCTCATAATGACTCCATGAGCTAAATACTATTATGATATTTATCATGACTAAGAACAAAGTATAGAAAAGTCACATAACATACTCAAGAAGACACTGCAAACAGTGCCTGTATGACTGTCATAATAGGTACAAATACGCACCCAGACATCCTCATCTGTGACATCGGGGACCAGAGATTGGGATCTACCCCGAAATCAGACACCCGTTCCTTAACCACTGTGCAAAACTGATTCCAACTTTTCTTAGATATTGATTAAAATTGTCCCATGAATGAGCCTGGCTAGGCTTAGTACTGAACACTTCAGTCACTGTTCCTGAAAAGCTGGTGTCAGATAGGCTTCGTGGCTGATGAGGCTAAACAAGTGACAGACCAGCACTTCTCTAATTTCTTAGTCTCGTGACCCTGTTTATTCTTTTAAAAAATGTCAGGGCTGGAGAGGTGGCTCAGCATTTAAGGTACATTCTTCCAAAGCCTAGCGGTGGGTTCATTTAGTTCCCCAGTACCCATGTAAAACCAGATGCACAAAGTGGCACATGCATCTGGAGTTTGTTTGCAGTGGCTAGAGGCCCTGGTGCACCCATTCTTTTTCTTTCTTTTCTTACAAACAAACAAACAAATAAATAAATATAAAAAATTTAAGGCCTCAAAATCATTTGGTTTATGTATATGATTCTGTAGAATACCTTCACGCATGGTGGTGTCTATCTTTCTTAAAATTAATATCTTTATTATGAATAAGTATATACATTGCATGAGCAAATTTTGTGAAAGTGTCCCCATTTCCCTCCTCTCTGTCCCCTACCCACTGGGGTCCTTCCTAGGTGTGCATACTGGATCTGTCCATCTATGTTTTCTTCATGTAATTCCATGGATTGTTCTGTGATGGCAATTGAAAAGCTGAGGGACAGTTAAGTGACTTAGGCAGTGGGATGCAGTGATGGCCACCTTAGTCTTTATAACCATACTCTCTGTTGCTTTTAATGTGAGTATTTTGCCAAGTCTTTTGTTCCTTGTAAAATGTAGACCTGTCTGAAACAAAGGCTAATCCATAACACACACACACACACACACACACACACACACACACACACACACACACCTTTTAATCAACTGACTCAGAGTATCACCACTGTCTTTCTATTTTATAAACCTGTCAGTTTTATTTCTGTTCTAAAATATAATTGACTTGAGATTTCTCTATTCCTAGTCTACTTGATTTGATTCTGAAGATATATCAATGAATAATTCTCAACTTTGGAATTTCTTTTGACTTAAATTTTATTTCGTGTGAAAATTTCAAGAAACCCACTCCAATACCAAGTATGGGGTATATATTATAAGCAGGTGCATAGAATTGTGTCTTTAGCATTTGAAAAGCAATCACTGTAATACAGCATAGTAACAGATTGGGAAAGAAGACTACACTGAGAGTATAACTTGATTGTACTAGTCAGATTGGGCTGCAAGAATAGAATATCACACACAGAATGATTAAACAACAGACATTTGTTTTCTCCGTTCTGGAAACAGCAAGTCCAAGATCAAAGTGCCAGCCTGGTGGGCTTCTATTTCTTTGTTATGTCCTTATATTCACAAACAAGGGAAGTGCACATTTTATTAATTTATCCAAGAGAGGTGTTTGCCACAATAGTGAAAACAACTTGGTCACCACTTGTCAGGCATGTCACAAAGCAGTAAAAACCTTTGTAGAAAGTGGATGACTGATACTCAGTAATTCTTCTGGTGAGGTTTTACAATTAAAAATAACCTGACATTGAGCATGAAGTGTGAAATGTATAATTCTGTTTCAGAAAACATTTGTCACTCTGGTGATTAGGAGCTGTTATCACAGGACCTATGCCTAGCCATATTATGGTCAAGAAAAATGCAATATTGTTTTAGAAACTCTACATGAATATAACTATGGGAGCAAATTTCTAATTCATTTGTTAAAATAATGCTAAATGCTGTTCTATGCAGTCTGCCAGTGGGAATTTTCCTCCTTTAATTTCTATTGTTTTTTTCAGTTTTCTTTTATCTGGGCAACCCATAGAAACCTACAAATAACTATAGATAGCATCCATAGACAAGCTCATGTTTCTCTGGATATTTAATTTGTATATTGGAATAAGCTATGCCCCTTTGAGAACACATTTTCTTATTCCTTTATATTTCTTTCAGCTCATTCTCTATTATTTACTAGCATCTTAGTAAAACCTGATGAACTAAGTCAGCTCTCTGTTACTGTGACAAATACACGACATAAATCAACTTATAAAGAGAAAAAGTTTGCTTTGGCTCACAGTTTTGGAGGCTTCAGCCATGATTGATGGGCCATTTGCTTTGTACCTATAGGGCCATATTGGGTGGGGAGAGTGTGACAGAGTAAATAAAGCCATCACCCTCATGATCTGGAACAAATCATAGAGACAAAGAAATGGGCCAGAGCCCCCTGTTCCTGTTGAAGGCATGCCCTCAGTAACATACAAAGCCTCTCACCATCTCTGAAAGATTGCACAGTTTTCCAGTGACTCTACTCCAGGAACAAGCTTTCAACACATGGCTTTGGGGTGACATTGATGAATCAAATTCTAGTATTTGGTATTAGCATCATCTTGGAGTTTGGTCAGGCTTAGGATAACTCTTTGATATTTTTTAGGTGGGAAAGTTTCTACCAAGTGTTCACTTTTTGATCAGTAACTACCTGGGAAATTGGATGTGTATATAAATTTATTTTCATCTATGGAAGGCTCTTTAATTTTCAGATTTTTTAAGTATTATTCATTGGTTCATTCATTAAGCCAATTGACATTTAATTAACACCTACACTAGTGCCATATACTGTAAGTATGAATATTAAAGACGTTTCTGCCTCAAGAATGTTACTCAGTCAGGTGTCAGT
Source organism: Zapus hudsonius (assembly GCA_004024765.1). Taxonomy (NCBI): domain Eukaryota; kingdom Metazoa; phylum Chordata; class Mammalia; order Rodentia; family Dipodidae; genus Zapus; species Zapus hudsonius. Next base: position 47,261 of record PVHP010006258.1, on the reverse strand, counting down.
GAATATAGAAGCTCTAAGACTGGGTAGAGAAAGCGAAGGGAGGTACTTACTGGGTTGGGAGTCAAGATGACTTCCAGTAAAACTTTTCAATTAAGTCTTGAAATAGGCCACTTGGGGAAAGACTCAAAGGATTTGGCAAGCCAAAAGAAAACCTGTATAAAGTTTTATAGATAAAGACAAAAGTACATATTGGGTTTGGGAGGTTTTGAAAGAGTTCACTTTACTAGGGATTGGGAGGCATGGGTGAAAGCTCATGTGAGTTGTGTAAACTGTAGACTCCTGATGACAGTGCATGTAGGTTGCTGAGCACAATACAAGCATATCATGAGTGTTTCATGGTCCTTTAGAGGTAGAGGTAAAGGTTTCCAATGACACCACTTTTCACTAAGTATTAAGAACCATGAGCTAGGGAGATGGTTCAGCAGTTAAAGGCATCAAGGCCCAGGTTCAATTCCCTAGAACCTACACAATTCCCTAGAGCCCAAAGCACAAAGTGGCACATGCCTCTGGAATTTGTTGGCAGTGACTTAAGTCCCTGGCATCCCCATCCTCCCCCTCCTCCTCCCCCTCCTCCTCCCTCTCTTCCTCCTCTTCCTGTTCTTCCTTCTTCTTTCTTTCCTCCTCCTCCTCCTCCTCCTCCTCCTCCTCCTCCTTCTTCTTCTTCTTCTTCTTTCTCTTCCTCCTAATCTTCTCTCTCTGCTAGCAAATAATTTCTTTTAAAAACAGATTAAGACACACTCCTAATTAATTTCTTATCCCTTCATGAAATACTAAACCTTTGTGGATAGTGTGTGGCCCAAATAGATGAGTGTTTCTTATTAGTATTTTGAAATTTTACTATTTACTGGTTATGAAATGTCTTTGTTCATTTTTGTTAGTTACTAGAATTATTAGAATAGAGCAATTGCCAGTGAAAGGCACAGTCATGGTGGATGATAGCTCGCGCTTTGGAAGTCAGGTCTGTTAATTTCCTGTGTCTCTTCTGCAAAATAAGAATAAGAACAGTATATAGAAGCTCTCTGTGACTGGGGAAGACTTGAAAGTGCCATGCAGAGTAGCAAGCATTTAGAACAACTTCTGAAATGGTAACTAAAAGTTCTTCCTACAGTCTGCTTTCTTTCAACATTAGGTTATAAAATAGCTCTGTTGTATATTTTTATCGTTTGTACTTTCATTTGCTGTCTTTAAATTTTTCCTATTTCTGTTACTCATTTCATTAAGAAATAGACTATGGAGGTAAATGTTCCAGAAGGCAAAACACTTCAAAGTTTTCCAAAATTGCAACTGTCTTAATGTGTTGAATAACCAATTACAGGGTAACAACTAGCACCTTTCAGAAATGCAATAGAAAGGAATATAATTGAAGATACAGGGATATAAGGGAGTAAATACTGTGTTCAGTGCATCACTGTGTACAATGTAGTCATATTCATAGGTCTTGGTCTACAAAATTTTTAGTAGCTGCACTAACAAGATTTTATTGTTCTCCCATATTTACAATCAAATCCTAAAGCACTCCAAAATTAAATACTAATCAGATTCAAAACAAAAAGAGAATGAGTTTACTATAAATAGTCATCACACATAATTTCTGAAAGATACTACTTTTTTGGGTACAGTGGGAAAACTGATACTATTCAGATATTCAGTTTATTAGAAAAACTTGGTCTTGGATTTATAATACAAGGACCTTGAAAACTAAGCTAATGTTTTCTCCAGAACTTTTGTCATTATGTGTGCGTGCATACCCATCACAGCCTACTACAAACAGGTTGCGGAGTGGGAAGGTACAGAAAGCAAGCTTGTGAGCCTCTCTGTTCTTTCACTGTAATCTATACAACCTGTTTATTTGGACCAGTCGGGCTAATCTTAACCATCTGCGTTGATATTTTCCTTCATTGTAAGGTCTTTTCTGGCTGCTTTGTGAATAAAATGTTTCACACTAGAGTAAAATGGAGTGCAAACTTATATTTGTAGCTGGAAATTTTTCTCTTTTGGGATAAGTTGAGTCTGGTCGCTTTATCCGGGGGACACTGATTGAGTTGGGCTTAGAGCTATGCCAAAGTTGCATCTCTCCTTGTGAAGTTACTGGGCTACATGGTGAACCCATAATGATGGCAGAGTGGAGATTTTCTTTTCAAACTGTGGTTATCTTCATCTGCTTAGGAAGGGTAACTACCAGAATATAAGTATTATTCAACTATGGCCAATCTTCATAAAAATTTCTTTAGGCTTGTCTGTAAGCTCTTGAGCTCTTGGACTCTTCACATTGAGTTTTGCCACTAGATCTTCACCACTGAAGCTTGGAGGTGATCAGTAGTGATTCTGTCTGGCAAAATACATTTAGATTCAGGCAGAAGTCCTGAGGTACCCATTGTGGGCAATCAGAGGATATCACGGGTCACTTATTTCTCAGTGGCTTGAGTGAAGGCTTAGGGCAGCCACTCACATTTGTACAAACACAATTCCCCTGGAATTCTTGCACACTTGTTTGGTGACTTTTTATTTTCTAACCTAAGAGGGAAAATGAAACTTGATATCATAATATTGTCAAGCGGATGATGAGAAAGGCTTACTCTTTTAAAACAAATTCTCAACTCTCTAAATAGTTTAGTTGGAACATCCCGAGGCAAAAGAAAATATAAATCAGGCCCTGCAAACTCAAAAATCCCATATAAATATAAACCAAGTTGGCTAACTTAAATAATGAATCAAGAAAAAAATGCACATGGCATTTCTGACTCAGATTTGTTTTCTTATTTTCAATAAATTTCTGCTTATAAAGAACTATTTCTTTATTGATTAAAAAGTGAGAATAGCCAGGCATGGTGGCACATACTTTTAATCGCAGCACTTGGGAGGCTGAGGTAAAAGGATCCTCATGAGTTCAGGGCCACCTGAGACTACATAGTGAATTCTAGGTCAGCCTGGGCTACAGCGAGACATTACCTCCAAAAAGCAAACAAACAAAAAAGTATAAATTACACTTGAAAATAAATAGCAATGATCTCTTTGTTATGGGGATAGAAGAGGTTAAGGTGGTCTTTGTGAAGAATTGGAGAAATGCATGCACTCCCTGGGCAGCCTCTGCACTGTGCTCAGCTCCAGTCAACTGTCCTTTCAGTCATCAGACCTAGTGGCTTCAAAGCTACTTCTCTCTCTCTCTCTCTCTCTC
>PVHP010006258.1:0-43986 GCA_004024765.1 Zapus hudsonius | reverse complement strand
AAGAGAATCCTTGACACGATGAAAGTATTTCTGATCATTTAGAAAATTCCCCGGGTTCATTCCCCATCAGAGTGGAGAAGGGAGGCCACGTGAGTACCCCTTGGGAAAAGTGAAATATGTGCTTCAGTAGATGATTTTTTGTTTGTTTTCTTTCTTTTTCAATTTTGAAGCTCGATGAAAGTGATAAGCCAAACTAGGTTCTAGAAAAACTTTATGGATAAAGTGGCAGCGAGCAAGATTGGAAGAATTATTCTAATTTTGAAAGTAAAAGAAGAGGAGAGTTTCCAAGTGGAGGGTAAAGAATAAGCGTCTTTGTAGTCACGTGTAAGGATTCAAACATCTCTTAAAGTGGTGAATGATAGGAAGGCAGGGAATATGAGAACATTTAGTTGGGGCCTGGCCAAAAAGAACTTTGAATATTGGCCTACAGATCTGAGACATAATGATACATTTAGAGGGATCATTCTGCATCTAGAAAGATTAGATCAGATCTGATCTGTGATTCTTCTAAATCCTGTAGTGGATATTTTTTAAAAGTAATTGAAAGCATTCTCTGAGAAATTCATGACAACTCTAAAAAATCAAGTTTTCCATCCGTCATGATAGCACACGTCTTTGTGATCTCCAAATGAGGTTACAAAGTAATGTTTGGAAAGCCATCAAAAGAACAAGCAAAGGAAAAGAGAAAAAAGAAAACTCCTGGCAATTTAGCTAGTCTGTTCTGCATTTAGATTATTTGCATACAATATTATTATACATATGTTAGTAGCAACTAATCGAAGTCAGAAAATCATAAAGTTAGGTGGAGCTACGTAAAATGAGGTAGAAAAAAAAAGAAAAATTTCTTAATTATTTTAGCAAAAAAAGGGGGAAGTTAGAATACAAAATGTCATATGAAAGTTGAATGGAAGTGTAACATATAAATATAGGTCAATAAAAAGAACATTTTAAATGCTAGACATTATGAAGAAGAAGAATAAGAAGGTTTCAATCATGAAAAAAATGTCTCAGTTTGAAATGACCATGTAAAACTAAATCAGGATTTAGGGAAAGATTATTTCTCCTTCTTATAGTGCCAATGGTCAAATCTCATTTGTAATTAATGTGCCATAAAGGGCACCTGTTGCTCAGAACTTGGGTGTTGGTCAGGAAAAACCAAGCATTGTGCCAAATTGTAATTAGATAAAAAATGTCCTAGACAGATGGTTTTTTTGGCAGAATTTCCATAAACAATGTATGAATTAATGTGAATTGTTTTAACATAGTATTTCTCTCTTCCAAGAAACTTAATATACATGGCTTATGACTCTTGTTCATCGACTCAACAGTAATTATGATTCTAAATTCACCACTTGGTTTATCACTTGCCAATAGCTCAAATTGGCCTCTCTAGATACTTCAGAAACAAGGGAAGAATTTAACTAAACAATATTAAATAAATAGTCCAAGTTCATAAAAAAGGAATAAAAATGATAAATCTCTGTTTCAAACCTTTTACATAGCTAATACAGTGATGTAAGAAAAAAAATAACATTCCTTCAAGACATGGTTTCATGCCCCTATAATCCCAATACTTGGGAGGAATGTTCAAGGCCAGCCTTCCCTATATTCCAAGTTCCAGGCCAAGCAGGGCTGCATGATGAGAGCTTGTCACAAATAACAAAACAAAATAGAAATTATTTCTCAAAGGCTATTTGGCCCAGCACTTAATAGTGCTCAATAATTAGGTTCCAGGCCACCCTAAAAGCCTGGGAAGATTTGTACATTTTACAAGGGTTGCTAACTAAGGTTTGAACAACAGGGTAACATCTGGGAAGGATGAACCCAGGTAAATGTAAGGGGTTTTGCGATTGACCGCGAGTTCAGCCAAAACCTGAAGATCTATCTTATCTATCCATTTCCTCTTCCTTTTTGTTGCTTTATATTAATTCTTATGAATTGACTTGCCTTTCCTTCTTCTTTTTGACCTAATTTCATCTTCATCAAAGCCTTTGATGGGCTAGTTAGTAAATGAAAATATGTGTGATTTGCTTGATTATCCTTGTGTCATGGTATTTCTGAATAAAGGCTTGAATATGCTAAGCAAGATGTCCTTGCTAAATCCTAAGAGAAAAGTCAATTGAATTTGTGATGTATAGTGCCTAGATTAGTGACTGGGCATTTTGTGATAACCCCTATTTCAGACTTCATTCTGAAAAACTTCTTAATGAATGTGATTGTCTGCCTGTGCCTTTGTAAAGATGAAATACTCAAAGTATCTAGACATGAGTAGATGAAAGGAGGGAAAAGAGATATCAGTGATGTGTCCAGAATTAAGCATTGTGGGTTGTTTTATCCATAAATGATTATAACAATTAGAGTTTTGATGGATAATTAGCTAATGATATTGAACCTATGAAGTTGAAAATTTCATACTATAAGTAGCATGACCTTGTGAGTTGCTTTTTTTCTGTGAACTAGTTGAAAAATTAAATAATGGCTTTTTATTATCTTCCCTATGTTATTCTATTTTGGAAGCTCTTCTCCTTCTTTGGAATAATAGTGTAAGTCCTGTTCTTTTGAAATCTCAAGCCTAAGTAGCTAGTTTGAATAACCCTACAGTGCTAAGAGTCTCCAAAATGAGAGAGCATGTGGTGTGTAGAGCTTGGTGGAGAACAGATAAGAAGAAATGTGCCTTAACTTTATTAAGAAATCACAAGACAAGATTTAAAAGTAATGTTTTAATGTTTGATATTTGATTGAATCTGATTCGTATCCATGCATCCTAACATTACTTTGTCAAATGCTTTTGTGGAGATCACACAAAAATATGACATAGCCTCTTGCAATTGTTAGCTATCTTGATTTTTCATATATTTCACTTGCCTGCCATCTTCAAAAAGCTAACTTATAACTAAGCAAAGTTTGGTTATGAAATAGTCTAAAACTTAAGATGGGAAAGATACATGAAGAAGAACCTGTCCAAATAGAACATAACTATGGAAATAATAAGAAATAAGGAAGTAAGCATTCAGGGGGTTCAGTTAATTTAAAATAATGATTATTTCCTAATTATGTAAGAATGAACAGAAGAACCAATTCAGATTAAGAATAAAAGAGATATGCCCCATTCTGTACGAATGAAAGAAGTCCCTTAAATGGCTCAGAGTGAGCGACAAGGGCATGCACCTTCTCAGAAGATCAGCAGCTCTCACTGTAGATCCAGAGCAGTGAAGGTTGGTCCTAAGCATTGCTATCATACAGGCATTGTTCTGGACTTTTCTCAGCAGTTGTACCTTTAGGATAACTTTCACACATCTTAGAACAGAAGTAAAACTAGAAACTTATAAAGGCACATGTAAAATATAACATAGAAAAATTGAAGTGAATCTGAGAACAGTGTGTAAAAGTTAATATTAAATTGAAGCTTCCTGGAAGTCATGATTTAAAGCTATAGTCAAGGTAGTTCTTATCTGTCATTTTTTTCTGTTAAAGGAACAAATAAACTGCTGGTAGAAAATAAACATTTCTATGCTGTTGGATTCCAAATCAAAGATCAAATAGGATGTTTATTTAAGTTACTGTGTTAAGAATTGTGGAATATTTCTATAATAAAGCACTTGACTTGTCTGGTAAAAGTTATGAGTCTTTGATAGCATTTGAATTAACCATATTTCTATTCAAAAGTATAAATTTCATTTGCTTCTGACCTCATTCTAGCTGTGTGACCTTGTTTCAGTGACTTATCTCTGCCTTAGTCTCTGGATCTATAAAGTAATGACCCCAAAGCAAAAGCTCTGACACATAGCAATTGCCTAATAAAACTCAGCTGCTTCAGTTATTATTGTCGGCATCATGAGCATCATCAGAGCCACTTCTACTGACACTTCCTGGGACCTCCAACATATCTTCTGACTTTAAATAATTAAAGGAAAATTAGAGTCTTATTTCAGTGTAGTTAGCCAACCTGCCTATCAGAACACCTTGTGTATTCAGAGATATATGCTATAGACGTTATGAAGCCAGTAATAGATCCTGGCTTGAAGAAACACATTGGGATTTATGATATCAAGAATCTGAAACAGGGCTGGAGATATGGCTCAACGGTTAATGGCAGTTGCTTGCAAAGCCTGACAGTCTTGGTTTGTTTCCTCAGTATGCATGATTTAAGTGTAGATGGGAGATCTTGATAAAAATACACATAAAAGATTTAGGTGATCAGAAAAATCCATGTATTAGCATAGTCGTAAATTCAGCAATCAAAAATGAATTCCAAAAATAAATAAATAAATAATGACTTCCAATTTTGTCGAATTTAACATTCTTGATTAATACCTTGGAAGCAATAATGAAGGGGAAACAGAACAATCGAGTTTGCTCTGGGTGTTCCAGCAGATAGAGTTCTGCTCAGAAGTTCATGAGTGGAGAATATCCCCTCTACCATCACATTAATCATCCTGACTTCCATCTTCATGGATTTTCAAAGAGACTGGATCACTGGGAAAGACGGAAGGCCAACTATATATAACAATCACAGAAGAAGTGACCAAACTGTTTGAGTCTGCAGGGAAGGAGGTAGATGATTATGGGGGGAAATGTCCTTTTCAACAGATTGGCGCGCTCTTGCTGAAGTTTGCATTTGGGATTCTGAATCACATGGATTGTGGTTTTAGATGCTCAAGTGCTTCTCATCTTAGTAGTCAATTGCATGTCCAGATCCTTCATTTCTTTGGAACAATGTACATTCTATCCTTTTAAGCAACTTCTGAAAGACCTCTACTATAAGAGCCACACTTTGCTACTTACTTCTCACCATCTTTTCAATATCTCTAAATTTCATTGAAATGCAGATAAACCCCACCCCCAACAGCTATTTCTTCCCTTTAACTTTTCTCATCAGGAAGAGTCTTCTCCCATTGGGCCATTTAAAATGTCAATTCCCAATTCTATAAGCAAGGGCAATGAATAAATCAGTAGATCTGTAGATATAACATTTTCAAGGTCTATTGGGAGAACACAGTATAAAACATTATGTATAGTATTAGAATACTTCTATGACTTCTATGTATTTGTATCTATTGATGGATACATTTTAATGATATTTTGGTCCAGCTACTTTTTAGAGAATAGGAAGTCAACCCAATCCATACTGCAATTAGGAATAATTATCAAATTTCATTATGACAATGAGATATATGGGACATAACGCAAACTAAGTGGCTGTCACAATGAGAGCAGCCAGCACTTTGTGACTGAAGAAACCAAGGGCTGTCTAGAATGTTAGGTTTCTGTCTGAGCCCTGTAGAATTAGTTATCTTCAATCCAAATTACATTTTGAGCTCTCTGAAGCCACAAGAAAAAGACCGTTTCTGAAACGAAAGTAATCCATGTTCTTATCTTAAATCTGTTTTCTAATACCACTAGCCTCCTCCGTTTTAAATTATCAGATAATTCATTCTGGCAAGAAAGCCCAGGGATTTCAGAATTACTGAAATGTCATGATGGAAACTATGATTTTTGTTATTATTAACTGGTCATATTGGAATTAAAAACATAGTCAATAGTTAGCTGATTAATTTGTGGATATTCTGTCTCCCAAGTATATTTGAGAATATATATCAAGCAGTATGCCTTTACTCCTTAAAGTGTTCCCTCTAAATATTGTGTTACCTAATGACAACAAATTATTTTTATTCTAATTAAAAATAGATTGAATGCCAAAAAAACTGTATTCCCAATTTAGACGTCCTAAGACCAATTGATTTTCCCTTTGTGAATCCCCATGCTAATTAATTACACATGCATATCTCTAAGAAGTTTTAATCAGATATTTAAACATTCTTGACATTTGATAAATGTTGGAAGAAAATCATATTCATACTCAATAAAACTCCTGTGTATTGGAAGCTTTTTTCTTAACTTGATGTTTTAAAAGAAGCAATATTTATATTTGGAAAGTGACAAGCTTGACCTCAATGGATTCAACCAACTGAAGAGATGGCTAATTGGTCTGATCTGTGGATCTCCTGCTGAGTGCTCACTTTAATGAAAGTCTTCTTTGGTGTTGAAGTAATTCCCTGTTGTCCTTAAGTGCAACTGATTTTAAAATTCCCCAAAGATTTTGAAGTAATTCTGTAGCACTTTTGAGTATTACTAATGCTGGTCAAAACAAAACAAACAAAAACTCACCAACTTTTAATTGCAGAGATTATCAAACATACACAACATTAAATAAGTAATCAGTGAAACCTTATGTCTCACCTTAGTAACAACAACCATTCACCCATTGTACCTAAATGTGTGATTTCTGCAACCAAAATTTCCCTCTACTTCACATACTGCTTGGAAACCAGTCATATACATTATATGATTTCTTTTTTATACATTATATGATTTCATTAGAAATTTTTCTGTTATGTGTATCTCAAACAAGAGTTCTTTTATATGTCCACTGTCATAGTCAGCCACACACCACTGGGATGAATCTTCAAACCAGGCACAGTTTTGGGGAGGAAAGGATTTGTTTGTAGCTATAGATACAGGGGAAGTTCCAGAATGCAAAAGAGGCTGCTCCACTTTCACAGGTCCAAGCAGAGACAGCAACCCATCACCAACACCACACACACCACACACACAGAACAGGGAACAGGCAGGAGAGGGCAAGGAGAGAATTCCTTCCCCTTTTTATAGCCTTAGTCTTGCAGCCCTTCTCCAGACTTAATGGCTTCCTGAGTCTCTGGAATTTCCTTCCTGCACTGCCCACACAGGAAAGGATGTTTACTTCTAGCTTCTTTGTGCTTCTTTGCATCCTGCCCCCCTACTGAGAGGCTGCCTTCCTGTAAACATCCTCAGAGACCCACCCAAGATAATTATAGAAAGATCCAAGTTGACAACAAAACCTAACCATCACATCCACCATTATAACAATTATCATACTTGAAAATTATAAACTTTTAGATCTCGTGAAATCTCTAATAAGGGTTCAAATTTCCAATCATCTTTAAATTCATCTTGTATTCTTCAAATGCACCTCAGTAGTATATAAATCAGAAGTTGTATCAAAATTCTGGATCAAGATTGTTGCTGACCTGTTGTTTCAATGGTGAGAGTCTTACATAGTTGTGTTCATATTCCTTTCAGGAGACATAAAATGTCTGAACTTTTGGTAATGTTAACAGTAATTGATATTCAATGTCTAGATCCATTTGTCCCATGATTGTTTATATTTTTGCCCCTATGACTTGTCTTTGAACTAAAAATCAGCTCTGTGTTCCCATATGTTTGTTTTGCATCTCCGACTGATCAGTAGCTGACACTTCACAAGGTTGCTTATTGGAACAAAGGAAGCCCCTGGTTATTAGAAGATAGCATTTCAAGCCACATTGCAACAGTGTGTATTGGGATTTTACAGGTTTAAGTTTTATATATCTATATGTAAATAAGCAATAGTCTGAGTTCGATTTATTCTTCAGATCAATTTTAGAAAATATATTTGTGTAATAAAAATATACAAAAGCTTAATAATCCTGTGAATACATTAGCAAAAAACCACTGGCTCATTACTCACCACTTTTCTAATTAGAGTGTGAAATCTTAATTTTGTGGAGTCTGATTAACTGATAAGGCTATATCATGGTGCTTATACAAAAAAAAACAGTGTTTTGATTGGCATTGCAATGTAAAAAACACCAAAACACAAGCTAATGGACAAAATTAAAATAAAGATAAAACAAGGGCTCATTTTCCCTTCAAGCTTTTCTGAACACCTGATAAAATATGGCCAATGTTTCAGATTCTTCAGTGTCAATTAGTATTACTAAGTGTTGCTTCACTCATTAAAAACTAAAAGCTGAGGGAAAAAGTATATGATTAATCAAAATTGAATATGGATATCTGCACCCATAAAGGTGGGCTTTTAAAAAGAAATTATTCAGTTTATTGAGAACAATCAAGATTAACTGAAAAAGTCTTTCCTCTGATTGACCTGTATAATACAGACAAAATCAATTATGTAGCACAAACTCTTAAATAATGTAAGTTTCAAAAATTATGTCTAAGTTATTTAAGTGGCAGTTTTTATGCTCCTGGTTCAGAGGAGGCAGAGACATGCAGATCCTTGGGTCTCACTGACCAGCCAGTCTCCCCAGTTGATAAGTTCCATGTCAATGAGAAGTCTTTCACCAAAAGATGGATAATTCCTGAGTAATAACACCTGAGGCTATCTTCTGGCCCCCTTATTCATGTTCATACAAATGCACCGGCATACACATGACCCCCCCCCAAACACACACACTAGTCTATGAATAAACATACCTGAAAGATGCCTCTGTGAATTATTTCAAGGCCTATTTACCTCTGGCCACTTTTCTAAGTTACCTTCTGTGCCGCTTAATTCAGCGAAATTCTGTCACTAGTAAGTCATTTCTTGGTGTTTGTGATTACCTCTCCTTATAGGAAACAAAAACTTCAGAAAGATTAAAGTAAAATATAAAATGTAAGTTTATTTTTCCATGTGATTCTTAAACCCATAGTATCTACTTACTATCTGTACTCAAACTTGCCTCTGATATAACTATTGCTATTTTAGAATTTTCCCTGTTTTCTTTTGGTTGGTTAAGCTGAAATTTGTTTTCATATATAATAATAGTTACATGTCCTTAGGGAAGTCAGCTTATCTTATTGTAGATTTTCATTTGTTTAGTGGCCAACCCCTAATATCTTTTTTAAATATTTTATTTATTCATTTTCAAGCAGAGAGAGGGGGGGAGCACCAGTGCCACCACATTTTGGGGCTGTCCTATATTGGTACTGGGGAATTGAACCCGGGACTTAAGCACTGGAGGCAAGTGCCTTAACCTCTGAGCCCCCCAACCCCTAATATCTACATAACAGACAAGCTGTTCTTAAGCATCTTTGACTTCAGTGTCCAGTGGTGCCATACCTTGAGCAATGGCTGAGGACATTCAAGTCTCCTCTGCTTATGAACCTACTTTCTATTTGGGCTAAATAGATCTCATGGTATAAATCCTATGTGAACTATTATAAAAAGACAAATTTAAGACAAGTCCCCCAAACTTTATGGATTTCCAATTATTAGCACCACACATATCCATTTAGGAACAGCGTCTATAAATCCTAGTGTGATGAATGAATTGGAAGACTCTGGCATATCAGATGTCTCCATGGGAGGAGATACTGCCTGGATACAGAGGAAACATTGACCCTAATACCGATGTATTTTAGCAGAGAGCTCCATGTCTGTCTGTATCAATAAGCATGCCTAAGCCTTCCTTTCCTGACATTCAAGTAGAATTAGCAATACTAAGTCCTCATAGGCCATCTAATGAAAAGGAATATGAGCCCCACATTTGCTTTTAAGACAAAGCTTCATAAATACATATATGATTTTGACATGTTATGTTTGGTTCTCATTATCCTCATTATATTGTTTTTGGAAGATGAGAGGTTCTGCTGATAAGTGTAGTTACCAAGCTCCTTAGAAAAAAGTATCAATGATTCCAATGATGTTGGAGTTTTTAATAGTCATAGCTACTATTTCTTAAGGCCGTCAGAAATATTTAAAGTCTTTGCCATATATTATTTTAATCTGTAAAACACTATGAGTTATTACTATTAACTTCACTTTAAAAGATGAGGGATGGGATGGAGATACGGTTCAATAATTAAGCACACTTGGATGCAATGCCTAATGACCTGGTTTCAGTTGTCCAGAACCCACATAAAGCCAGATGCACAAAGTGGTACATTGTCCAGAGTTAGTTTGCAGTGGCAAGAGACCCTGGAGTGCTCATTCTCTCTCTCTCTCTCTCTCTCTCTCTCTCTCTCTCTCTCTCTCTCTCTCTCTCTCTCTCTTTCTCTCTTCTCTGTAATAAATAAATATTTTAAAATAAATTAAAATTGAGAGATACTGAGGAGCCTATGAGGACTAGGAAGTAGAAATCATGATTGAACAGAATAATACTGAAATTTGGCTGCAAAGTAGACTATAAAATCAGACCTGTAGTTAAAAAGGAATCAGGTCAAAGGAGGATTGTTCTAGGCATGAAATCCTGGAAAAAGTTTACGTTTTAATGAGGATGACTCAATAGCAAAGGAGTCATTGAAGACACAAAGGAGAGAGGTGAGGCATTTTCAGGAACAAGAAGGGATGTGGAAGGAATCGGAGGCTCCTGGCTAAATCACTAACTAAATGACCTTGGCCTGACCCTTTACCACTTTTATGCCTCCAGTTACTTATCTGAGCAGGCACACTGGACTATTAGTGTTCATTAATTTTCTTCTCTTAATTAAGATTTGATGATTATTTAATTACTTGACAGTTTTTATTCTAATATCATCTGAAAAATTCAGCAACTTCAAGAGAAACTTTGCTAATGTTTTTCTGCTTTTGAATCTCTTGCTTGTCAAAAACAGAGAAACCCTTGATAATAAATATTTTCAATCTATTTAAAAATACATTTACCTTCTGTTTCAGCTTAAATGTTTAATTGCTTATTATTTTGGAGCATTGTGTGAAACCATCCTCAAGTTTTAACTAATTGGATCATTTATAATTGCTTGGCATAATGAACATTGTATTATATCTTTTTACCTGTTCTATGTAATTTAGTCCACGGTTTATTTTTAACTATGTTTCAGCTTGTTAAAAATAATCCTTCTTGGGAATGGAGAGATGGTTTAGCAGTTAAGGCGCTTCTTTGCAAGCCAGACAGCCCAGGTTCAAATCCCCAGTACACACACAAAACCAGATACACAAAGTGGCACATGCATCTAGAATTCGTTTTCAGTGACAAGAAGCCCTGGTATGCCCTTCTCTCTCTCTCTTCTCTCTTTTTCTCTCTCTCTCTCTTTCTCTCTCTCTTTCTCTCTCTCTCTTTCTCCTTCAACTCCCCTCTCATTCTCTTTCACCCCATTTTCAAATAATAATGATAAATATTTTTAAATTATCTTTCTCTAGAAAAAAATCATTTCTAGGTTATATTTGAGGAAAGCATATCTTCTATTTACAAATGTATATACACTATTTTTTAATCTTTAAAGACTTCTAAAAACTATGTAATCTCTTACTCATGTCTATCATTTATTATTCAATAAATATTTATTGAAAACCTCATTTAAGTGCTAAGAACATGGGGGATATAACATTAATCATACATAAATCTAGCCCTTAGAAAGTTTTCAGTATTGGCAATGGGATTAGATGTGCATCTCTCTGTCTCCTGTTCCCACCCCAAGTAGACTTCAAAGGTAATTATAAATGTTTAATGTGGCAGAATCATTTAAAATAGACTATTAGCTCTGAACTTAAGCTATAAAGCTGTGTAATGTGCTATGTATTGCCTAGATAGGCTAAAATTATCATCAAGAATGAGAATTTATCCAGAGAATATTTTTCCCACAAAAATGAAAGTTTTCATTAGTCTTCATAACATCTCTGAATAGAAAAGAGCAGATAGCACTAGCTCCTTTTCCCCTCTAATTAACTGTTTTCACTGGCCCTAGAGGGGATGAAAATGTCAATTTTCCCTGTAAATATTTTTCCTTGGATATACTCCTTGAACTGCCATGTGGTCTCAGGAGGTTTGTTCACTGACATTTAATATTCAATTATAGAAGGGTATATCAATTTAACTTCTAGCTACTCTCCTCAAAAAAATAAATAAATAAAAGTTTGTGAAACATAGAAAAAAGCAGGGATTGTAAACTTAACACTGTGATAGGAATTGTGATCTTTTCCCTTGAGATTCAAATGTTCAGTTGTCAGAACACAAGATGACTAGAAAATGGGAACTATACTTCCTTTCTTTCTTTTTGAAGCCATTAATTCTCTTGCTTTGTGTATGGACTGAGAGGTACCTGTGATGAGCCATTGCTATGAAGCGAAATAATAATCACCGGATAGCATATTTTTGCTAATATATTAAGCATTCTATAACCCTTTTTATAACTAATCTTATTTAAATTAATCATAATGGCTTTTAAACTTTTTTCCTCTAAAAAAGAAATCCCTAAAGTATATTTATAATCATTCTGAGGGTAAGGTAAACTCTAGTTGCTAGGGAACATGCTTGCTGAATTTGTTTCCCAGCAGATACATAAAATACTCCTTCCTGTAGTATTTTTCTGTAGTTAAATTAATGCATATCTAGGCACAGTCAAAGAAGAGCATAACATTCTAGGCTGGAGAAAGTCTCACACCAAGGAAAGGAAAGCATATGATAGAACTCACTAGAAGGGGGATCAGGTGGAACTCATGATAGAATTTACTATCTAACTTGCCAGTGTGAAATGAAACTATGTGACCACTTGCTTCAATATTATTAAGCATTGCAAGACAAGAGCACAACACTAAACCAAATCCAGGCCTCTTCTGGATAACAGCCTGTACCGGATATCCAGGTCTCAGTCTCATGAACTTGACTGTAGCATCAGGACCTCAACCTTCGCCCTTCTCAAGATCTAATGCTGCTCCTGCCTCAGTCTGGGATTCAAAGACTTTCTTCTGTGGTCTGGACCACTGTTAACAGTCAGGATTTTACCCATCAGCACAAAGGTACACAAAAGTGGCTCAGCAGGCACTATCCCTCAATGCCTTCTCCATTCTGTTGAACCTTCGGAGGCTGTCTCTAGAATCCTTTGGCTTCTTCATCATGTACCATGTCAGGGAACCTCTTGAACCTTTTTGCTTTATGTTGAATTAGAATCTTTAGTCTAATACTGCTTTACTTTTTATTTTGTTCAAATCATGAGCTTCTTGGCAGGAGTCCATGCTTTAGAATAACAAATCACAATACACTGTGCCAATTCCTATATCTTTTCCATGTAAATATGAGAATTTGCAGCATAAGAATAATATTTGTATAATCATTGATAAACCTAACTAAGAATGACAGGCCAAGGAAATACATTACTCTTGGATTTCAGAATATTAAAGGATTTAGTGTTAACCATCAATAGTTATCTTTACCTTATTGTATCAAAGCAATGCAAGAGAAAGTGATTAATCTTTAAATGAAACCTTTAATCATGACACTTCTAATGGTGCATTCCATGGAAATTGTTGCACATTTTATCAAATACTGTGATAAAAAAATTGAGGTAATACTTAGTGTGTCTGTTCTTTTAACTTAAATATCTGAGAGAACAACTTACAAGAGCAAAGATTTATTTTAGCTCATAGCTTCAAACAATTCAAGTCAGTACATATGGAACTCATCTAATTGAGAACACTGTGTGTCGTAGTCAGCCTCATACCTCTGGGATTAATCTCCAAACCAGACACAGTTTATGGGAGGAAAGGATTTACTTGAAGTTACAGATCTAGGAGAAGTTCCATAATAGTGAAGGAGGCTGGCCCCTTTCGCAGGTCCAAGCCAAGAGAGAGAACCCATCACCAATACCACATATACAATAGCAAATGGGCAGGGGTTAAGGGAGAGAAATCGCCTTCCCCCTTATATAGCCTTAGGGTGAGGTCTTACAACCCTATCCCAGATTTAATGGCTTCCTGAGTGCCTGGAATTTCCTTCCTGCACTGCCCACATAGGAAGAGATGTTAACTTCTAGCTCTTCTGAGCTCCCTTACATCCTTCCCCCTACTGAGAGGCTGCCTTCCTATAAACATCCTCAGGGACCCACCCAAGATAATTAAAAAGATCAAGTTGACAACAAAACCTAACCATCACATTGTGGCAGGAAGAAAATGTGGGACAGAGGCAATTAGCCTCATGGTAGACAGGAAGCACAAAAGACAAGGAGACTGGAGACCAGGTGTTACTTTCAAAGCCTTGCCCACTGCAACCTACTTCCTCCAACTAATCCCCACCCATAAAGTTTCCAGGACCTCAAAAATTACTATCTCAACTGTTAATGCAGTGTTCAATACAGCCTTGAACAGTGTTCAATATTCAATGTTCAATACAGTGTTCAATGAACCTTTGGGGGACATTTTATATTTAAACCGTAACATTTGGGGAAATAATAATATAACAAACACGGTATTAATCTTTGTTGCCATCCTGATTTCCACTGCTGCTGCCTTAGAAGGCCCTCTTTGTCACCAATCTGAAGTGCTGTCCCCTCTCTGCCTCTGTTTGGCTCCAATCTCGCCAAGTAATTTTGACTCCACCATACGCTTCAAATGCTTATTGTTTAGTCAAGATATCTGTGATCTTACCACAAGAATGGTCCCTTCAGTCACTCATGTATCAGTGGTTCTCAACTGGGAGCAATTTTGCCTTCTAAGACATTTAATGCCTCTAGAAATTACTGTCATAGCTCATACATGAGACAGAAGAGTTTTTGGTATCTCATGGATAGTAGTCAGGGCTCCTAATCATCCTACAATGTCCAAAAAAAGACCCTTTGAAGAGACTCAGCCAATTCAAAATAGCAATGGTATCATACCTCTGGACTGCTTGGCAACTTCCTCTTTTTTCCATTTCATGCCTGAAGAATTTCATGCCCTTAAGCACAGCCCTCACCATCTGGCACTAGCGTTCCTGAGGCCATCTCCCATCATTCCTTTCTATGCGTGCTATGTGTATTCTTTCATAGCAGGGGACTTTGGCCCACACATAATGTGTGTTTTCTTCCCTCTTTTTTCCTATATATTGCCCCTTGCCTTGGTGTCAGCACACGTATATCTTCTTTTTACCTATAAGCTTCAACTGTTCTAATAAATGTCATCTCTTACAGGGAACCTTCCATAATTTTTTCTTACTGCTATCCTAAATTCTGATGAAGTGAATCTCATCTCACTGATTCTTCTTTTTGTTTGTTGTTTGTTTGATTTTGGTGGGGGTGGTGGTTTTGCTATTTTTTTTACACATTGACTTTTGTTATCTTTTAATGTTTAAGAACTATAGAAAATAATGGATTTTATGGTATTTTCATACTTTGCTCATTTTTTATCCCCTAATTAATTTTTATTGACAAATAATAGTACTATAAGAATTACAAAATTATTTGGTATATGTACTCATTACGTGATAATATCATAAACCCAATTAGCAGGTGAATCAGCTCACCTACAACTGATTGTGAGAGCTTTTAAAATCTATTAGCAACTTTGTAATACACATTATTATTAGTTATAGACACTGTGAGGTTGACTACATTATTAAAACTGCTCTTTCTAACAGAAATGTTTCATTTTGTCAATAGATCCTACTTCCCCTTTCTCTCTCTCCAATCTCTAATAAGCCTCCATTCTTCTTGTAGCCTCTTGGATCCTTTTAGAGTCTACGTGTTAATGACATCATACAGAATTGGACTTTCTAAATTTGGTTTACTTCACCAATGTAATGTTCATGTTATCAAAAATGATAGGATTTATTTCATTGGAAAACTGAGTTATATTGTGTTAGCTAGCTTTCTCTTGCTATGATACTAGAAATAATCTAGTGATAAGAGAGGAAAGGTTTATTTTGGCTCATAGTTTTAAAGATTACAGTCTCTAATAGATTAGCATGGTTTTTTTTGGGCTGAAGGTAAAGCTATACAACATGGCATCTCACCTCATGGCCAGGAAGCAAAACAAAGGAAGAGAAAGGGTCTGAGCTGTGTTGTCCCTCAGAGGGCATGGCCTGAAGACCTAAGTATGTTCACCTCCCAATAGCGCTAAGCATAATTAGCATAGCTTTGCCTCTATTTTGAACTTGGGCAGTTCTAGCTCATTTGCTGTGACCATTGGAAGTCTTTTGTGGCTCCAATTGAGTTTGGGGATCTAAGGGAAGGGGAAAAAAACTAGACTTGCCTCAAGAAACTGCTTATTAATTGAATCTACTACTATTTTAAACTTTAAAAATGTTTCCTCCTGTCATCTGATATTAATATATTCTAGCTAAAACTGAAAACCTCATGAACTTACTTTTAATATAATTAGTTTAACAAATCACCTTTTTATCCTTTGGTTTAGATTTATATAATTTCAGATTCTTTGATTAATTTTCAAAAATTTTTTGGATTCTTATTTTGTTTACTGTTTTAAATTTATTTATATAACTTGTGCATAGAAAGCCAGTAATATTCATGAACACTCTCCTTCTGGGTGTACATCTACTTGTTAAAAAAAATCAAGCAAGGAATTTGAATAAGATTTCAAGCAAGAGCCATCTCCCCAGCCCCTAGCTTTTCCATCTTCAGGGAAGAAAGCTTCCAGCACTACATAGAATTTCTGTTTTTTCATCCTCTCTTGGATAACTTGCTAGCCTCTATGTGTGTGGAAGTCTTAATTACTAATGCTATGAATGGTGCACATGATTTATTGTAACCATGCAATGAAGTGCTGGGCCACATGCCCAGCATCTAAACTAAATCAAGGAAGGTTTAATTGGAATTAGGCAGTGAGCCTACAAGAACTTCACTTTGTTCAATCTTGAGATTCCAATTCCATTGGGCTCACTTCATAAAGGTCTGTATTACATGGAGGGAGGCAGAGATGGAGAATATGCTGAGGGTGCAGAAGACAGTGCAGCACATGTAACTAACCTGGAAAAGATCCACTCCAAGAAAGGAAACTATGTCCTGCACGTAATAGACGTTTGCTAAACACTGTGTGCAGTGTACATTTTAGGTTAATTTCTTTCTGTTGCAATATTGAGACAATATTCATTATGCTCAGCTAGAGTATGAAAAGATCGGGAAATAATTTATCACATTTGGAATCTTTATTCCACATGAACACAGCAGAGAGCATGGTCCCATGTGACTGCCAATAGGTCAGGAGTATACATGGCAGAAGTTCCCTGCCATTTCATAGAATGTTTCTTTATTCTGATTATTTTCTTTGCTGTGCAGAATCTTTTTAACTGGATAAATCAGACTTGTCTAACCTCGGGATAATTTATTGTGCTCTTAGAGTCCTTTTTATAAATTCCTTGTATCCTCTTATATCTTTCAGTAATTTGCCTATGTTTTCCTCTACCAGTGTTAGAGTTTTAGGTCCTATATTAAGGTCTTTGGTTCATTTGAAGTAATTTTCATGCAGGGTGAGAGATATGGATCTTGTTTCCTTCTTCTTCCTGTGGATATTGGTTTTCCCAGCACCACTTTTGAAGAGTCTGTCTTCAATATGTTTTTGACACCTTTGTCAAATATTTGGTGGCTGTAGCTGTGAGTTTATTTCTGGGTATTATTCTATTCTATTCTATTCTATCCCTTATTCTGTACATCTGTTTTCATATTATAGTTAGTCTTTTTATTTATCTGGATTGAGTCTATAATCTTTAGCCACTAAGCTAACTCACATCATTCAAAACATAAAATTACTCTCATGATAAAAACAATTTTGTTTTAAGATGAATTATTATAAGCAGAGAGATAGAGATTTGTGGCTCTTGGAAAAATTCCAATAGCGTCATTCGCTGTTTGGAAGGCAATACTAAATTGAAGACTATTTTAAAGACAGAATTTTAAACTTCAAATGCACATCTGAAAATAATTATACGAATCAACCTGTCCTTGGGTCCTGCACAAGGCCTGATAGTAAATGCCAATAGGATTCTTTATTTTGTGTTCCAGAGACATTTAAATATGCCTTTCTTTAACCTTGGGAATTATGGCCTGTTCCTCAAACACTCAGCATACCTGTAAGCAGTTAATGGAGCGGAACAGTTTTGATTCATTGAGAGGTGGTTGGTGAAGACATTTTCAGGCATGAGATTCAAGCAATATTGGAACCCATTTATAAACAGGCTTTCAACAAGCCATAAAGGAGAGACTCACTCGTGAGATTTAACAGAAGAGACTAGAGGGGTTTTGGCAGAGAGTTATTTGTTGCTTCTCATTGCCTGAAGACTCCAGGGTTCTGAGCATCAGTGAAAAATAAGCAAAGTATTTGTCAAAAAGAAAGAAATGGAAACACTCCAAATAAGTTTCTTGATTGCAGATATAGTAATCAACTTTAGGTAATAAGCAAAAGGAAAAAAAAATGGATATGTGTTGATAGAATCAACAGCAGGTTAGGTTAGGTTAGGTTAGGCTGGGAAAAAGAACCAAAAGAAACATGAGATTCTTGGAAATATGAAGTATTGATTTCTCTTTTACAACTTGTTATTGATAAAGTGCAATTAATTATATCCAGCTGTTTCCTTCCTCTTTACATTACTGGATCAAGATTTTTTGCTAGAAGACAGTGCCTTTTTTTATGTTTTCTTTTTCCAATCTAGGTCATTCTCTATTTCTGTCACCATTCTCTTTCTGTGTTGGCAGAGGAGAATCTGGCCCTTATGTCATTGAAAACAGAAAACAATCACCTGGATTAAAATGCAACTCTTAAGTGGGTCCAGGTAATATACCACAAACTCTTACAAAAAGATCACGGATGTAGTCACAAAGTGACAAATACACACCCCTCCATAAGGTCATATTTACCATCCAAAAGATTTCACATCCTACTAAACCTTGTTTTAAACCCAAATCAGGTCTGAATCAATGCCAATAATTATAGAAAAATATGGAGGCTAGTGAGATTGCTCAGTGGTTAAAGGCACTTGTTTGCAAAGTCTGCTGACCCAGGTTCACTTCCCCAGTACCCAAGGAAAGCCAGCTGCACAAAATGATACATGTGCCAGGAGTTTGTTTCAGTGGCAAGAGGACTTGGTATACCCATAATATCTCTCTCTCTCTTAAAATAAATAAATAAACTGGGCATGTTGGCGCACACTTTTATTCCCAGCACTCGGGAGGCAGAGGTAGGAGGATCGCCATGAGATCAAGGCCAACCTGAGACTAAGGAGTTAATTCCAGCTCAGCCTGGGCTAGAGTGAGACCCTACCTCAAAAAACCAAAAATGATAATAATAATAATAATAAATTTAAAATTGTGGTATTAAAATGAGTTCATCATCTATATCTAGAAGCATAACCAGTGAAGATAAATGAACTAAAGCACAGAGAGCAAAGGTAGACTTGCCTCAAAAACAAGTGACCACTTTCCTCCATCGATTTCTGCAGAGAATGGTTCTCTCAGTTCCTGATAGTTTCAATATTTATGCTTCTTATTTTATAGTTTCCAGAAAATAGGGTGTCCCTGAAATATTAGCAGGCAAATTCCTACTTTCCTCGCCCCCCTAGAAACACCTATTGTTTGTTCCATCTATCTAGATGTAAAACTCCCATGTTTTCTTCCAATCCATCTTACTTTTGCAAGCAAGCACCTTTAACAGCTGAGCCATCATCGCAGCCCATCTTACTTTTGAAAATTGTTTATGTGCCATCTCTCTACTCCCATGTTGCCACCCAAAGTACTTTTAAGAACAGATTGTCAGAGGAAGTAAATGATAATGATTAAAGAAAAAGTGTGAGCTGGGCTTAGGTGTAGGAGAATTGACAGAGGGATATTTAGTATGCTCACCCTTAGCTCGAGGCACCATTGGCAAGTGAATTATTGATCTTTTATTAGCTCTAATTCTCCCAGAAAGGGCTCCCTGACATGCCACAAGGCCTTCAGAGTTCTCTGATTCGCAAAGTGTTATGTTGTCCAAAATCCACTTCATCAAACACTGCAGATATTTATTGCTTGGTATTTATGCTTTCTGCAGGATTGACATGATGATGAGAGTTAAGAAGAATAACATGTTCCCTGCTTTAGACACTGAACTCGTGTCTTAAAACTGCAAAATTCTAGTTGCAAAAGAGCTGTGTAAAATTTGTAAGTATATAATACCACAGACAACTTGAAGCTATGATATCCCCAGAAGAAAAATGCCCTTGCCCTGAGATAAATAGGAATTCTTCCATGAAGAGATAGAGTGGAGAGAGTACTCAAGATATCTCTATTGTTGGCAGGTGATTTCTAAACCTAGCAATCAATGTAGTAGTCACGTGATGCTTCAAAAATGACGGGGTTAGAGAGATGGTTAAGTGGTTAAAGGTGCTAGCTTGTTAAGTCTGACAACATGGGTTCAATCACCCAGTACTCATGTAAAGCCAGACACACAAAGTGGCACATATGTCTAGAGTTTGTTTACAGTTTCAGGAGACCCTGGTGCACCCTCCACTCACTCACTCACTCTTTCTCTTTCTCTTTCTCTTCCTCTTTCTCTCTCTGCCTTTCAAGTAAATAAAAGAAGATGCTTAATTCTTTTTATGATCATAGTCTCATGATTTTATGTTCATCAAATAACCTTTGATTTTGATTATTTTAACTTAAAATTATAGGAATGCTGGGGGCTCATTTGTTTATTAATTTCTTTAAAGCCAGGGTATTATATTTAGACAAAGTCTATATGATACAGTATCTTAACACTGCCTTTTTGTAGATACAGAAGGAAAACCTTCAGAGGAAATAATAAATGAAACACACATGCCTTCCTCTAGAAGGACTTCAGAAACCTAAGCATTACAAAGATACAAGAGTTATTGGAATTTCTCAACAATCATCAATAGGCAATTTATGGCTCCTTCTAATCTTTGACCTACTTGTGGTTATTTGGATGTGACTAGTGAAAGGGCTATCATTTTGGAAAAATGTTAGTCCAATTCTTTTGTTTGTTTTCATGATTTTAAACAATGTTCTGTTTTGTAATTGTATTTTGTCTAGATAGAAAAAACTATTCAAAAATAAACCTTCTAGTTATAAAGAAGGTAGAAATGGCATGGTGGGTGAGCACATCTATGACCTCAGAAAGAATTTAAGTTCATGGGGAATTGTTCAAACCATAGCATTAAAGTAAAGTGTAAAAAAAAAAATCAGTCTTCTTTCCTTCAACCAGTATATGGCACAAAAAAAGGAAGTAAGGAAGCATGAACTGATCATTTTTATGCGGCTGGATATATACATTGGATTCAATAAACAGATGGTGGATGGTGATGCCTCGGTTTCTCACTACCAAGAGTGGGAAAGACAAAAATGAGACGACTACACTAATGTAAATAGTAATCAATGAGTTGAAAATATCATTATGAATTCATATGTATCTTAAGTACAGATGGTTGCATATATAAATAGCTATGGACACATGTACAAACCAAGTTTAGTTTACAAATATATTATCTCCTAACTCAATGGAGGGTTAGAAGCAAAAACACCTCATTACCAATAAATTCCTAAGGATAAATACAGTAAGTAACAATAAATCTTGTTTTCTAACACTATTTTTATGGCTTTTAAAAATATCTTTATAATGAATAATTAGATACACTGTATGAGCAAATCTTGTGATGGTGCCTCCATTTCCCTCCTCTCTGTCCCCTACCCACTGGGGTCCTTCCTCAGTGTGCATACTGGATCTGTCCATAGGGTAGGAGGTTATGAGCTGCACCAGAGGGAGCCAGTTTTTTCTACCCTTTGTGTGTTGTTGCTGAGGTGGGAAATGTCTCTGGATATTCTCCCCCACTGTAGCTCTTACATTCTTTCCACCCCCTCTTCCACTCAGTTCCCTGAGGTGAGTTTTAAATATGCTTTATTGTTGAGATCTTAAGTATCTCTGAATCTTTGCCCTGAGTTGTGTTGGGTATCGTTGGTGTCTGTCTCTATTGACCTTTCATGGATTATCAGACTTGCTGTGGTGATTGGTCTCCTGTTTATCTTACCACTTTCTCATAGGTTTCATTTGGATCCTGTGTGATAGGCCAGGGATGGTTCATCTCTTGCCAGGATGTCAGACATCATCTCTTGTCATGTTGGTGGAATTGGGTTGTCCCTGGCTCTTTCGTTGCCTTCTGAAAAAAACAAACAGAATCTTCACTGGAGACTGAGATCAGCATAGGTTAAATGAGACATACATTGCTAATTTGGCAAGATTCTAAAGGGTGTAGCCTCTCTGTAGTTCTCTGGTAGTGGTAATTTCCCCTTAGAACCTGGGTTCTCAGTCCCCATAAGATTTTGCCATGGATCCCAGCTCCAGTCAAGGGTTCCTTCTCACTGAGCGGATCTCTTAGCCAAACAACAAGCTGTTGATTACCCACCTAGGTTTAGCACCACAGTTGCACAGATGAGCACTTCTTGACTTGCTGGTACTCTTGCAGTAGAATCAGAGATCCATAGAGATGTGGCTGTTAGTGGGGTTGTTAGAAAATATGCAAAATGAATGTAGGACATTTTGTATTATCAAAATATAAGAAACTACTAAAAATTCTGGGATGTATTTAAAGGATGCATTCAACAAATGAATAACCTCCAAGGTCTAAAGTTAAAACAGTTTAAGCAACAAAATAAATAATATTTGATGATAACCCAACATTTTAAGATTAAATACCAGTGAATCTACATTGATATGAATAATTGATTTTTTTGTTTCTTTTTAAAGTTAGGGTCTCTGTCTAGCTCAGGCTGACCTGGAATTCACTATGTAGTATCAGGATGGCCTCAAACTCATGGCGATCCTTCTATCTCTGCCACCCAGGGGTGGAATTAAAGGCAGAGGAAAAGAGTATTTATGTGCATATTACATCTGTAGAGATAAAACAGAGCTCCTCATGCATTACATGTTAGCTGAATGTTGCAGTCAGCTTTGTAGTTGCTGCACAGAAAGAACCCAAGCAAAAGCAGCTTGTGGAGGAATGGGTTTATTAGGCTTACGGACTTCAGGGAAAACTCCATCCTGCCAGGGAAAATGATGGCATGAGCAGAGGGGTGGACATCACCTCCACCACACGACTGCAAATAGCAGCATTAAGGTGTGCCAAACACTGGCAAGGGAAAGCTGGTTTATAACCCCCATAAGCCCACCTCCAGCAACACAGTTCCAGCGAGGTTTTAGTACCCAAACTGCCATCAGCTGAGGATTTATCAATCAGAACTCATTTGTTTGTGGGGGACACCTGGATCAAACCATGACACTGAACAAACTGACTTCTTCCAGAGCATAATGAAGAGGAGAAGGGGAACTGAAACTGAGAGAAGCAATCAATTAGAGCATTTTGGGGAGACAGAATCAGAGATTTTACTTGGCTTGATGGTTTCCTTCTTTCCTTGTCATTCTATATGATGCATTTCAAGACTTCTGTTTTTGCTTTTTTTCACTTGGGAGTGTTGATTTGTTTTGAAAAGGTTCTCATCTGTGATCCTCCCACTTTACCGTCCCTAGCTTGGATTAAATGTGTGAGCAACCATGCCTGGCTTTATTCAGGACTTACTTTGGACCATCCAAAAAAGCAAAAACTACTTTTGTCCTTTTCTGCTCTAAATCTAGTGGGTTCCTGGTAGAGCTTCCCCAGATATGACAGTGATCTTTTTTGAGGTACAAATGGAATGTGCTTCCTCTTCCTTCCCTGATTCCCCAGGTGTGCCAGGTGGCATCTCTAACTAAAAGCAAGATTTGACTTCCCCCAAGTACAAAGCACCCTGGGCCTCTGGACAGATGGGACTTCAGGAAGGATTAGCACCTGGTAAACCTATTCATTCCTCTCTTCTTTACAAATTAAACATTCAAATGTATCACAGATCAACTGTTGGCACGTGATTTCTCACAGACTGGGAACCTTTTCAACTTCTTGTTTAAATCTTCATACAGTGCTATTTTACGCTTTTCATGCTGCTTCCCATGGTCTCTCAGGTACCACTGAGTTTGTGTTGAATAGTGTAATTTCCTGCGAAGGCCTTCCTGGTTCTTTCCTAATGGCAGTGTAGATGTGTATGCGTGCATGTGTGCTGAGTGAGCTATTTTTCTCTTTATTGTGGCCTTTCATCTCGGCTTGCAGAAAAGTGATAGCCTAGCAGAGTATTTACACTGCCTTTTTGTTCCTTGTACCCACTGGTCATTTACATATATAGATGCATGTGCTCAGGTTCTTTTGAAGTCTTATTTACCACAAAAAATATGTTTAAATTATGTTGATAGGTTCTTATTCTAGGGCACAACAGGAAAAAAATGCAAAATCTTTCTTGATCTAGTTAGCTGAAGCTTGGTTCTTCACGTGTTTCACCCCAAGGGCACAATTTTAGTAGACTTAATTGTCTAAGTGCAGTTCCACTTTGCAAACTGCGCTCTTTGACTAATTATTTGCCTTTTAATTTTTCATGAAAAAAACTAGCTCAGAGAAACAGTGGAAAATCTCTATTAGAGTTGGTCATTCTTGAGGTGGATGTTCTTGTGAGTAACAAAGCAGGTGTTGATTAAGTAGATAAAATATCTAGCCATTAATATATAGCATGGCATTTGAATATTTAAGAAGTTAATGCATTGCTAATGGAAGCCATTTTATCAATATATTCAAATATAGGGGAAAAAATTAGAATGGCTGGTCAATAACTTATTGGGCTTCAATGTCCAAGGTCCCTACTAGGTTCTCAAATGTTACTATATAGTAGAAACATCTATCATAAGTTATTATTTTTTAAATTTTTATGTATTTTATTTGCACTGGGAGAGACCGAGATATGAAAGAAAGGGAGGGAGAGAGAGAGAGAGAGAGAGAGAGAGAGAGTGAGTTACGGTCAGCTTTCTAGTTGCTGAGCAGAAGAACCCAAACAAAAGCGGCTTGTGGAGGAATGGGTTTATTTGGCTTACGGACTCGAGGGGAGACTCCATCCTGGCAGGGAAAACGATGGCATGAGAAGAGGGCTAGACATCACCTCTGCCACAGCACTGCAAACAGCGGCAGGAAGGTGTGCCAAATACTGGCAAGGGGAAGCTGTCTTATAACCCCCATAAGCCCACCCCCAACAACACAGCTCTAATGAGGTTCTAATTCCCGAATTGCCATCAGCTGAGGATCAATCTATCAGAACACATTCATTTGTTTGTGGGGGACACCTGGATCAAACCATGACAGAGAGAGAATGAGAATGAATGAACCAGGGCCTCTAGCCACTGCAAACAAACTCCAGATGCATGTGCCTCTTTGTGCATCTAGCTTTACGTGGGTATTGGGGAATCAAACTCAGAGTGTTAGGTTTTGCAGGCAAGCACCCTGACCGCAGAGCCATCTCTCCAGCCCGTATATTTATAATTTTCACACAGTTTGTTAGGTACTCTCTATGAAGTATTTTATTTGGCCTCACAAAAATAAATGTGGTAGCTTTATTTCTACACCCAGTTTACACATGAAAGAATAATATTTAAAAAGTGATGAAGTATTCATCCCGCATGAAGTACTGGGTGGCAGCGTGGACGGCATTGGAAGTGGTCATCTGATACTAATGTTTTCTCCTGTTTGATTTTTTTTAACCATAAACTGTTTCATATTAAAATGCATATAAATTATGACCTTCCCTTTCTTCATCTATTATAGTTAAAGGTAGAAAAAAAACCTGGAAATTATAGCTTGGCAAGTCACTTAAACACAACAATGCCTAGTAACAAGATAAATGAGTAATTGAGCTGGTAGGAAACACTGTGACCCAAAGTGATTCTCTTGTCATGCAGAACAAGTTAAAAGGAAGGAGAGCCAGAGGCCAAGAGCTAGAGTTCTGAAGTTCCTCTTTCAGCCTTCATTCATTAAAGATGGTGCTGAGGATAATACAGACAAGACGGGGATGCTCCAGCCGAGGAGATATGTTCCTTTATTAGTTGTTGCTGTGTGTTATTAGTGGTTAGCAGGCTATGTGAGCCATACCTACTACATGGCACTTATGACCTCCCAACACCTGAGACAAGTAGACGGCAGTGCCTGGCCATCAAAGAGACAGCTAGTGTGGCAGACAGCTGCTGTTGGCACAGAAGGCTGGATCGTAGCTTGGCTGGAAGCAGGCAGAGCAGAAACTCTTGCCATAGGGAGCTACATGTTCAGCATCCGAAGCAGGTGGCCTCCACCATCTTGCATGGATGCCCAGACAGATTCATGAAGCACCAGTGGGCAATGTTTGCATTTTTGTCCCACAATGAAATCACCAGCCAACTATGGAATTCTCTCTATATAACATGCAGCCTGTCCATTTGCACTTGATTTTGTAGATTGTTTCTTCCCAATCAAAGTCCTCATGAAAACATGAGAAAAGGTTGCTTGTTGAACAGTTGATTCCTAGGTATCCTAAAACGGGCTAGAATGAAGATACAACAAAGGGGGAGCCTACATATAACTTAAATATTCCCCCAAGCAAGACAAGCAATGATAATTCATACAGATGTTCTAGAGAGAGCAATCATTTACCATCTGGAAGAATCTAACACAGTTTTAGAGTGGAGTCCGAGGGTGGCCTTCAGTGGCTAAAAGGATCTTTATAGGAGGCCTGGAAGAACTGAGTCTTCTGGCTGGAATAGCACAAGCAAATAAATGTCCTTGGAGATCAGTAATCTATCACAGGTAAGTTGTTTTTGTAAGCAGAATCAAGGGTCATGATGGTGTGCTCACTCCAGTTTAAGGATGCGGGGACAGCTGTGTCTCTGCTCTAGCGGGGAATCTTCTCATACACAGGCAACAAGGTAGATTTGGGTTTTGTGAGTCTTAGAATGTGTTTGACTCAGAATATTCTATTGAAGGAAAGTAGTACAAAATTACTACTGTAAACTTAGTAGGTCTCATCACAAGCCTTGGAATTACCAAGTAAGTGAAAGACCTCGACTCCTAAACCTCTTTAGTTTTTGGAATGCCTGCCTCTTCTAGAGCATTTCCAACCAGTAAACATATTTATTCTGATTTCCAAATGTAATTTACACTTTTCTATCATGGAAAAATAAACAGGTGATTTTTTTTTGTATTTCATTTAATCCAATACATCTGAAATCATTCAATGTGTGGTCAATATAAAAGTTTAATGAACTATTTTGTATTCATTTTTCTACCATATCTTTGATCTCTGCTGTGTGTTTAACATACATAGCCCAAAACAAGTAGGACTGCCCGTATTTCCAGGTTCGGTCGCTTTGAGCGTCTATAACCTCTGAACCAAAAGGTGCATGACCATAGTCTTGCTAACAGTGAGGGATCTAGGGACCTCATCATCATCCCCAAGAACTGGTTCACACACAATGTTGCAGACCTCACTCCGGATGAATCAGTCCATGAACTTTAATAAGTCCCCCACATGATTCACAAGCACATTAAAGCTGAGATATTCTCCTCTCTGTAGCTAATAGAGGCTCAGAAAACAACTGTAGAAAGAAGAGAACAGAGTTCTCCAAGAAGGTCAGAGCTGCCAAAACAAGTATTGAGGTGACATATAGAATGAAGAAAGACAGGGTGACAGATGACCAAGGAAGTTTGAGAGGAGGAATAGAGCTGGGAATCACCATTGAGCACTTTCAGGATAAGGGCAAAAAAAAAATTATTAGAATGGAAAAAAAGTTAAGGAGAAAATGGTGGGCCACCAAGTGGATTTAGGTTACTTTTAGAAATGAAAAGGAATGGCATCATAGATTTAAAGGTTACATGGTATATTTTTTAAAGCACATCATTCAAGCAGTCGATGCAAGTACTTTTTCAACCTAATTATGGAGGGATTATACAATAGTTCTCACCCCACCCATTCATCATTCTACCCTTGATAACCTATCTCAAATAATGGTGTCTGAGTACACAGTAACTTTGGGATATATTTGGGTTGAAACAACTCTGAATTATTATAAAAATGTTAATGTGGATTCAAAGGTCACAGTGAATTATGATCCCTCATAAGCTGCTTAACAGAATGTCTTTGTGCCTGTGCCCTGCCTAGCGGTGCACACCCTGGCGGACATGGCTGGAAAGAGACAAACAGTGCTTGGCATGCTTCACGTCTCCTATGATTGCAAAGGGTTTAATTATAAGAACATCTCTCATTACTGATGCAAACAGGGCTTACTCACCTTTTCAGGTGATATTATCTTTGGTATTTGGAGTACTTAGATTTATGTTTTATAAATGTTTTTAATTAGAACATTAATCATATGTTAGGATTCAAATGAACCCATTGCATTCTATGGCCAGAGATCTTCTTGCTGCTATTATAATGGATTTGCAAAAAAAAAATTAAAATTAAAAACCACTTGGCTGTAGCAAACTGAGTGTTTTCATGCATAAAAAAAGCCTGATATATGGGACCATGAATTCAAGTTCACATTTCTGTAACCAGGTCAGTAGGCAGAACATAACTGGCACCAAACACATTCAAGGGTGGATGGCGAGGTGGCTGTGTGAACGGCAATGCAACAATTATTTCCTCTACTTACGTTGATCAAAAGCAATCGCTTTCAGATTGTTTGGTTAGTTGATGAAATGAACCAGTTACTTCAATGAAATCTCTATTTTAAACTGGTTTTAAAGAGTTGAAGTTGACCATAATAATAGTCAATCTTGTGTGTTTCAATAAAGGCTTAGAAAGAGGCTGTCATTATGAATCAGGTGGAAAAGGTCTATGTTTCTAAAATAACCTTTTTCAAGGAGAAAAATAGAAATAAAAATAATCATTTGAACAACTTTGTACTATATTTCTTTTGTTCTTTATGGACAAGAGGCACACAAAAAATTATCTGGTTCATTATCTGATGGTCATGAGATTCAATCTTACTGTGGCTTGAGACTAGTCATTAAACATATGTGGACTATTTACTGTTAACCAGTTAGAATACCAGGCCCGGAGGAGGGGGTGGAGGTAATACATTTCAAAATGACCGTTTCCCAACTGACTGTTCTCTTGACACAGTTATTATATAATATAACATGTTATATTATAATTATTATACAATCAGCTTTTCAATGAGCTTTGAAAGATAGAAAACTGAAAATGAAGAAAGATAATTCCAAACAAAAGAAAAGTAAGTTCAGGCACAGTGGTGCTCACCTTTAATCCCAACCCTTGGGAGGCTAGATAGGATGGTTGTGAGTTTGAGGCAGCCTGGAACTACAAAGTGAGTTCCAGGTCAGCGTGGGCTAGAGAGAGATTCTACCTTGAAACAACAAACAAACAAGCAAGCAAACAAACAGAATGGCATGTTCAAAGCATCACAGGATTCTTGGGGATCAGTGACAGTAAACATGGCACATGGGTCTGGTAACTTGGGTAACTTGGGTCTGGTTTTTAGAAGGCTGTGTAACCTCTACTATGAAAGGTGTTTTTATCTGTGGGAAGGGCTTCTGTGAACTGTTTCTGAGTAGTGGGCTGGAATGAGCAGATTTGGTTTTCAAATGATGAATTTGAAAAGATAGAATGTTTGCAGGTTGACATACTTCTGTAACCTCAGCCCTTGGAAGGCAGAAGCAGTATAGTCACAAATTGAGGCCAATGTGGTCTGTTTAAAGCAGGAAAATAAAAGGTACCAGAACCACAAAAGCTGTAACGAGGGTGGAAAAAAGGAGGAGAAATTACAGAACCATGTTTGATAGGCTTGGAAGTGGCCACATTTTTATGTGAAAAGTGAATGAGCAGGAACTGCCCAACGTGGGGCAGGTGTTTCCAGCTTGAAGAAAGTGTGTGTCCTGGTTGTGCTAGGGAATTCCAAAGGAGCCCGCGAGGATCAGCTTCCTGTTCTTATATTTCCCTGGATGGCTCTTATCTCCTAACTTATTTCTGCTTGCTTCCACAATGAATATGGTAATTTCTCATGTGTGAAAAATGAATTCATTTTCTTCAACTTCATGTTAACCTCAAAGCTGTTTGGTAAATGGCTTCTTCTTGATAAACTCTCTCTCTCTCTCTCTCTCTCTCTCTCTCTCTCTCTGTCTCTCTGTCTCTCTGTCTCTCTCTCTCTCTCTCTCTCTCTCTCTCTCTTTCCCTCTCGTATAAGTCAGAAATTAACCCTAAGAAATAGACTTATTTTTTTCCTTCAGAATTTTACAATTGAAAATATGTCCAAAAATGAAAGTTGCTTTAAAATTTTTGCTTTTAGTAATGGTTTGAAAATTTTACCTCTGTGATTCGGAAACTAAAATGAGATAGAAACTGAGTTTTGTTAATGTCTGTTTCAAAAATTTTAAATTTCAAAACTGTAAAAGCTTTGTTTTCTTTAGCTTTTAAGCTCCCTAAAATTTTTGTAAATTTAAATACAGAGAAATCTTGTTAGCTGCTGATTTTGAGATATGATCCAAGAGAATTTCTTCCCTTCATGTCACTCCCCAGTGTTCACACGAATCACTTCCACCCAGTCCCAGTCTTCAAGAACAGAAGAAAACCATCTGTCTATTAGCAGGAAATGTACACGGTGCTCAGCTAGCCTGTGACAGCTACTCCATTGAAAGCATTTTGGTGGCTATTCTGAGTAGCTAGTACCACCAACCCTGTGAGTTCTAGGTCATTCCCAGGTTAGATCTCCAGGCACTAAGCCTCCGTGAGATACAGTCATTAAAAATGTGCCTGGTACAAATGATTTCAAAGCTGGGTCTTGATCCAGGAAAATGGAACCAGACCAACCCAATTTAAATCTATGTCTATATGTACTTAAAATTTCTGAACAAGAATCTCTAGCTTTTAAAATGAAGAAAACAATACCCATTTGAAGGGTAATCAGAAGTGCTAAGTGAAATAGTGTCTTCATTCGAGAGAGTAGGAGCAGATGCTTAGTCAGGAGAGGGGATAGATCATTCATGTTTTTTTCAGAGTACAGCTTGACTTCTGCTCTGTGGACTTTTCTAAGGTACCTATTCTGTTCCACTGTGAATAGAAAACCATACTCCATGTTTCAGAGGACACTGTATCAAAAATGCTTCCAAAGTCTGTTTTGCCTTCTGTCCATGTATCTCTTTTTCATTATTAGATGAATATGAAGACCTCACATTTATGACAACTTCAGTTGTTATCTATTCACAATTAATTTTCATTATCTAGAATTCTAAGCAGTAAAGAAAAATCTAAACCAAGCATTTTTAGGATAAAAATTAATTTTAATAGGCAAAATAAAATACCTCATTTATCATATGATTAGAAATGAAGTAATTTTACACTGCATTACCAAACATAACTGATATTAAAAAATTTTAATTTGCATTATGTAAAATTTCCATTTAACTAATGATATCACATCTAATTTTCTAGCCTAATCATTATAATCCTTAAACCATCTGACCATAAAGCCTTTATCTAGCTATTCACAAAATTTTTAGCAATCATACAGTGTAAATATTTTGTCTGTTATAAACCAGAGGTCTCTTCTGTACTTATTATACATAAAATATAATTTGAATGCCCAAAATAACAAGAAAAATGCAAGTAGCAAATTAATTTTGTGATATTCAATATATGTCATTTCAATATTTTTCCTTTCTTCCTTTTTTCTTTCTACTCTACCTTCTCCGTTTTATTTCTCTCCTTCTCTTCCATCTACTAATAAAATCTTGCCCAGTTTCTTTTTTTAATATTTTATTTATTCATTTTCAAGCAGAGAGAGAGAGAGAACACATCAGGGCCACCACATTGTGGGTCTGGCATATGTGGGTCCTGGGGAATTGAACCTGGGGCCTTAGGCACTGGAGGCAAGTGCCTTAACCACTGAGCCATCTCTCCAGCCCACCCAGTTTCTTCAGTGTCTGCTCTGAAAATATACTAATCTCAAATTATTACTAAATTTCAAGAATGCTAATATAAACATATAAAAGTTATTATACCTGAGTTCATTGAATGTCTATGTTGGAAAAGAGAAATAATGTTTGAATGATTGACAGATAGAGGTAGAGTGAGCTACAGATACATATGAGTTCATTTCTGAGACTATAAGACAACACCAGACAGAACATTGATGTAACCAAAAGGTTCTTTTATTTAAAAAGAGAAGAAAAGAACCTGTATATGAGATTAAATTACAGTCTTTAGAGGATTTGGAGATTAGGGTTATTGATCAACAAATACAACGCTCATATTTTACTTACCATGAAATAGTTACATTTTATTCAGTACACAATATGGGAGAAGTGCGGTATTATCTATTTAGCACACCCCACACTCCCAGCACTAGCTTCTCTTGATCTTGAAAAAAAAATAAAGGTAAAACAGCAATACACAATAGTTCCTGTTTAAAGGTAGATATCAGTCAACCTGAGATATATCTTTGTGACAGGAAGCTATCACAATCTTAGTTTGTAAGGTCACCACTTGTTGATATTTTTCGACACATGAAAGACTCTAAATAAACTTACATAAAAAGCAACTGACACCAGCAGGGAATGATATCAAAAGATTCCTTTGAGAGATTATTTAGTGATTTGAAGAGCAAGAGTAAGTGAATACTTGCAGCACTGGTTTGGTGTGAATAAGGCCTTTTCCTTGATCTGTTAGAACAGCGTTGTTTATTCTTGCTCAGAGAAGCTCTGTGCTGGAATAATATACTGTGTTCCTTACGCAAGAAGTAAAGTGCCTGCCTGCTAGGTCATGCTATGTCAGGACAAGATTTCATGTCACAAATCCACCCACATGCTATATGGGAGCAGTGGTTGAATATTAGGCACAAAGTTTCTAGTTGTTTGGCTGAATTTTTAAAGCTATTGTTAAATACAGTTCAGCAGATCTTAATACAAATTCACTTGAATAAACAGCAACAACAAAAAATCTAACAATGAAATTGTGATGTGTAATTAATTGTATATCAATATGCTACCAAATAGCAAGCAATACATCAATATTATTTTTGTATACCTGTTGACATTTTATTTTCCAGCATGAAAGGGAATTTTTATATTATAGGAAATAAAGCATGTCTTCTTTATGAATCGAATGTTTTCTGGTTTTCAAATATGTTGTTCAGTGTATTATTACTGTTAGAAAATGACACCAGAGTAGAATGATAGGAAAATATAACTTAAAAACATTCAGCCTTATGCTTATGCTATCGTAGAGGTGTTCAGTTATATTGTTCATTGTAATGGTCTAAAACGGTTATTATTCAATATCATGTGGCTGATTTAGGAATAAGGAGGTTTTTATTGAAGTAAAAATCAGTACAGCCTTGGAGGAAGAGAGCTCTGGTGGGAGCTCCCTGAGCCAGGAGCTTTCAAAGACTCTGCCAAGCCAAAAAGCCAGGGGCTGCTGACTTCTTGCCCACCATTGCAGAGAAATAAAGAACACAAACACAAGGAAGGAGAAGTTATGGAAGATTTATTAAGGGAAAATTGAGGTGAGAGGGAAAAGGCAGAAAAACCTCCAAAGCCGGAGGGGTCCTGAACTAGTCACTGCATAGTAGCCCGGACTGCACTTGTTTATAACCTTGGAAATGTAAGTCAGGTACCTAATTGGGATGAGCATCAGTGTCAAGTTCAGGTATAGAGGAAGGAGCCTGATTGCTGAGCCACGAAGGGATGCAGGCTCAGAAAGGGCCCAACAATGTGGAGGAGGTGAGAAAGCATGTTTGCAGAAAGCCTGTGAAGATTTTCCAGGACCTTTGAAAGACCAGGATGTAGTTTCCTGTGGTCATCTTGGGTGACACTGGAGTTCTAGTCTTACAAGGACAGAGTGGCATCCATGTCCTTCTTGGGTCTATATTCCTGAGTGACTGCCTATAAGAAAAAAAAAATTTAAAGCTATCGGGCTGGAGAAATAGCTATCAGTTGAAGTGCTTGTCTGCAAAGCCTAACTACCCAGGTTCGATTCCCCAGCACCAGCATAAAGCCAGATGATCAAAGTCCTCCAGCATCTGGAGTTCATTTGCAGTGGCTGGAGACCCTGGTGCACCCATTCTCTCTGTCTCTCTTCTACCTCTCTCTGCTTGCAAAAAAAAAATAAATGAAAAAAAAAATTTAAGAAAGCTATCTTACCTATTTTCTGCCACTAGCATTTCAATGCTACAAAATCCATGTGCTTAGAACTCGGAATTTTTTTATGGGGTTCCATAGACTATAAACACTGACACCAAGCTTATATATATATATGAACACTTCTTTACATTCTAGTAATATAATAGAATTCAAGCTCATCATGCATTCTGAAGTATTTTTGAATATTGATCCCTTTCCCCTAGACTTCAGATGCACGTGTTATTGACATTATTATGCTAATGTCTTATTGATAATATTATGCTTCTCAACTTTGTTAAGATTCACTTATTTATTTCTAGACCTCCAAAGAATACATTCTGCTCAGTAAACCTTTCAGAGCTCCCAGGCTCAGGCATCATCTGTCTTTTCCTAAACACTGACGTTTTGAATTCAATTATTATGTTCAAGGTGCAGAGGTCCTGTTGATTTCCCCAAGATGAAAACATTCCTGAGTCATGTGCAGGAACCTGAAGACAAGAAGTTGCCTGAGATTTTTCATGGGGAGAATTTTCCAGCTCTCTCTGTGGCTGCCTAGAGCCATTGAACGCCTCTTAAATCACTGACAGAAAATTTAGGTCAACACATTGCCTGAGGTCATTTAAATTTCAAATCTGCTGCCATTTTCCTGCTCACAGCGAATAGCTGTGAAGAGCATTGAGCCTTCAGCTAGTGAGCAGGGCTGAACCTGGCACAGGAAACTTCCCTGGGAGTGAAACTTACTTATGCTCTGCTGAAGGAAGTGTGTCAAGAAGGTTAATGAGTCTAAATTGGCATTCTGTCTTCTGACTCAGAGCCGAATTGGGACAAGATGCAGCAATGAGTCTCTTTCGCAGATTTTTGTCTCGCTTTGAGAGTCTAGGACCTGAGTGTGTGTGTGTGTGTGTGTGTGTGTGTGTGTGTGTGTGTGTGTGTTGTAACCATGGGAGTTTAAACAAGTCAAGTGTCAGGGGAAAAATGTCTAGTGTTTGAAACACAGAGCACACACACAAATATGATCACTAGATTCAACTAAAGATGACAGGTGGATGATTTCTGCCCTGTTCATGTTAACAGCTCTTGCTCTGTCACTTCTGTTACCCTTGTTCCTGGAGATAGGATAAAAGATAAGATTTTACTTTGATTTCTAAAAATATGCTGAGTATAATCACAAAGCACACTTTCTCAATAATGTTCTCTAGTAAAAATTTTCCAGGGTCTTTTATTAAAGTGTTTGATTCAGAGGTGGAGAGATGGCTTAGTGGTTAAGGCGCTTCCCTGCAAAGCCTAATGACCGGGGTTTGATTCCCCAGTACTCATGTAAAGCTAGATGCACAAAGTGGCGCAGGCATCTGGAGTTCATCAGGAGCAGCTAGAGGCCCTGGCATGCCCATTCTCATTCATATTCTCTCTCTCTCTCTCTCTCTCTCTCTCTCTCTCTCTCTCTCTCTCTCTCTCTCTCTCTCTCTCTCTCTCTCTCTCTCTCTCTCGCATGTCTTTAATCCCAGCACTCAGGAGGCAGAGGTAAGCAGATTGCCATGAGTTTGAGGCCAGTCTGAGACTACATAGTGAATTCCAGGTCAGCCTGGGCTAGAGCAAGACTCTACCTCAAAAAAACTAAAAATAGAAAAGTTTGATTCAGTCTTGGGCAGGAAAAGTACAAGATGAACTTGAATTCTCTTACATTTCTAGGATGTCAAGAATTGTCAGTGTCAGCATGTATCAGCTCTATGTATACTTATGTATACTTATGTATACTTATTAAACCATAGTTATCCTGATCTCAATAATTGCATAAATTATAAATAGTCTCTCATTATATAAATTATAAATAGCCTTTCATTCTATAAATATAGGTCTTTCATTAAGTATAATTCTTACCAATAAATAGATAGATGATGGATAGATTAAAAAACAGGAGGTAGAAACCATACTAAAATTGTTTAAATCATAGTAATAATTGTTGTTGACCCAACAATAGACTCTAAAATTACCAGGTAAAGTACTCTTAATAAAACAGATATAGAGGTGGGGGGGAAGAGGACTTGTGGAGGTGATAGTACACTTGTGATATTAAAGTAGGGGGGAAGACTATAGTCATAAAAGTTTAGGTTGGGTTGGGGAAGAGGGATGGGAGACAGAAGTGGTAGGGAGAATATTAATCCATCTAAGGAAGTATGAAAAGACCATATGAAAATTTACTAGTTTGCAAGCTAACAAGCTAATTAAAATATGGGGGCTGGAGAGATGGCTCAGCAGTTAAAGATGCTTGTTTTTAAAGCCTGATGGCCTGAGTTCAGTTCTCCAGTGCCCACATAAAGCCAGATGCACAAAGTGCCACATGTATTTGGAGTTCATTTGCAATGGCTGGAGGGCCTGGCTCTCCCATACTCAATGTCTGCCTCGTCTCCATATCTGTCTCTCTGTCTATCTGTCATCTATCATCCCTGTTTGCAAATAAAGAAATAAAAATATTTTTAAATTATATTTAAAAACAAATATTTTCATGGTTTTTAAAAGCCCCTTATCAAAAGATATCCATTAGTAATAGCTTTACAGAAGAAAGCAGTCAGCTATTACCTTAGCCAAATGATCAAATAAATCTCAAGAGTAGTAGTAAAAAATATCAACTTCACCTACCTCCTGAAATGAAGGAGTGGGAAGAACACAGCTCAGTCAAATCATGAGAAAACATTAGGCAGAACTAATCTGAAAGGTACTCTACAAAATATTTAGCCATCATTTTCAAAAGTGTTAGTCACAAAGACAAAGAAATATTGACCTCAAAATAATTTTATATATCAACATGTTCTTGGTATACTTGAAAATATATTTACTTAATCTGATATGCAATAATTCACTCTCAATTATTAAAAATTAAAGTTGGAATTGTGTTCTATATGACATTTTTCCCGTCCCAGAATTGAATGGTTAAATCTTATCCTATTATGTACTTGTCAGTTGAGCTGCTATAACACAGTACCATAGGCTGATTGGCTTATGCAGAAGAAACATATTTCTCACATTCCTGGAAGCTGCAAGTCTGAGAATAGAGTGTCAGTGTTATAGTAAACCTTATATTTACATTTTCTTCAATTATGCTCCTTTTATACTGACTTGTACTGTGTAGATTCGATTATTCTCTCTAATACTTTGTGACCTATAACTCAATTTTTTTCTTTCAATGGCAAACATTAATATATACAACATGTATTTCGAAATCAACAAAAGTGCATTGTGATCAGTATTCACACCTTAGTCCTGAATAACACTGAACAATAAACTCTAGTCAACTTCTTTCAATCTCTTTATCATGTTATAAACCTGTAATTTGTCTGAGGAAACAATTGTAAACAACCAGCTATTTTCACACGGATGAACTATGCATGGATCTTACACAGTTGTTGTTAGATGACCATCAGATTGGAGTTCCCTTGCCGGTGGTTCTATTGGTTTTCTAGGTCTTCTATAACAAATGAACACAGGCAGGATGCTTTACAAAGACAGACATGTGTTCTCTCAACTCTCTGGAGGCTGGAAGGCTTAAGGTCAAGGTGATATCAGGGCAAGCTCCCTGTGAAGTATCCAAAAAAGATCTAGTCCACACCTTTCAAGCTGACATTGGGAAGTCCTGACACTCTCTGGCTTGTAGACACAAAACTTGAACTTGCTTCCATTTTCTCTGGGGTGTCTGCATTCTGCTTTTTCTTCTACAAAGACACCGACAGTATTGAGTTTAGAGACAACCTAACTCCAGTATGAATTTGTCTTCATTTAAGAGAAAATTGGTAGTCTCTGCTACCTCTGGTTATATTACCTGGTGAAGGATAAGTAGAATTTTAAGTACAATATAACTTTCTATGTCAAACCTTCTCATCTATGTAAACTGCTTTAAAGACATTCCAAAAGAGGAGGAATACAGAGCTGGGGATATGGCTCAGTGTGTAAGAGTGTTTTCCTACTGTGCATGAAAACCTGGGCTTGATCACACGTACCCCGTAAGTCAGGTATGGTGCTGTGTGTCACCTGTA
Source organism: Zapus hudsonius (assembly GCA_004024765.1). NCBI lineage: Eukaryota > Metazoa > Chordata > Mammalia > Rodentia > Dipodidae > Zapus > Zapus hudsonius. The sequence goes on along the minus strand of PVHP010006258.1, from coordinate 6,440 downwards.
ATCCTTGCCCTGTGAAATGGAGACTGGAGGATGAGAACTTTAAGGTCATCTTTGGCTCCAGAGCAAATTTAAGACCAGATTGGGTGACATGAGACCCTGTCTCAAAAAAATACAAATACAAATTAAAACATAACTGAATGCACTGGTATTGATGAAAGTAATTAAATGGAGGCAAGAATTTGGATGAGCCAGATATACTCTAACAGAACGGAAATATAATTGTTCTGGTTGGATAATCTCTATTTGGAATCTGGCAATTTATCCTAATTTCATTAAGTGTTAGTATGTGAGTAAAAGGGAGGGTGGAGGAAGGGTCTCAGAGATGAAGAAGTAAGATTTTAATCAGGATGTTTGGCTTTATATTCATTCGTGTGTGTGTGTGTGTGTGTGTGTGTGTGTTTGTGTGTGTATGTGTGTTTCTGAAGCACATGCTTCTGAGGTGTCAGAAAGTGGAAACTTCAGGACATTTATGCTGCATGAGAAGAAGGAAGAATGGTTTACAGTGAGGAAATTTTTATAGGAAACTCAGTCATTTCATAGCTGCAAGCCTTCAAATACAGTTGGTGCATTAATCTTACTATTATATAGCATGTGAATCATAACACTGCCCCTGAAATCATAAAAGTCTGACAGGTCACTGTTCGATTAAGGTCATAGTGTTCTAAACTATTTAGGAGATCACCAAAAAGCCCGTGTGAGTTGGCACCCTTATTCTGATGTAGCAGGGACAGGTGAAATATGAGTTACGGTGTCATGTCTTGCTGACCATGTTGGAAAAGCTGATTCTGTAAATAACAAATAAAATGTTATAAAATTGCAAGCTTTTTGCAAGTCAAGCCATAATCTATCAAGGGAAAAATGTGAACACTGTTACATCTATAAAAATAATTTTAAAAAACAATCTCTTTTAGTGTGCCTGGAAGGACACTGTGGCTGTCCACAGTCCTGGATGCGTAGTCTCTAGACTCTAGTATTTGCGACAGTGTACTTGGATGCCTCCAATAAGTTATGATCAAAGAATGGCCACTTATTTACCTGTAGCCTAGTCAAAGGTTTTCTGGTCAGTTATACTATTGCTATCATTTCACAATTTATGTTTGCAGTACATAAGTATTAATTTAGGATTACAGAAATGGATAAGCAGTTAAGGACACTTGCTAACAAAGCTTGTTGGCTCAGGTTTGATTCTTCAGTATCTATATAAATCCAGATGCACAATATGGTACATGCATCTGGAGTTTGTTTGCAGTGGTCAGAAGTCCAGGCGAACCCATATTCTCTCCCCTCTCTCTCTCCCTCCCCTCCCCTCCCCTCCTGTCATCTCCCATCCCCTCTCCTCTCCTCTCCTCTCCAGTAAAAATAAAATAAAACAGTTCACTAATTTAGATGAATTTAAATAGTCCCCCCATCTGGGTATTCTCCCCCACCATGGCTCTTACAATCTTTCCACCCCCTCTTCTGCTCAGTTCCCTGAGTCATGGTGGGTGAGTGTTAAGTGTGCTTTATTGTTGAGATCTTAAGTATCTCTGTCCTTCCGCTTTGGGTTGTATATGTATATGGTATTGGTACATGTTAGAATGCATACTGATATGTGTGGGGTGGTGGTGCACATGTGTCTGAGGGTGTATGTGCATGTGTAAGCACATTCGTGGGAAGTCAGGGGACAACCTTGAGTGACATTCTTCAATACACTACCCACCAGAGTGCCTCAGGTCCTCATTCTTTCAAAGCAAGTGCGTTCCTAACTGAGCTATAATTTCAACTTTTAAATAATTATATGCAGATAGTTTTCTTCTACTTAGCACTGCTGCGCTGTTTTTTTTATAGTCACTAGAAAGTAAGCAAAGAGATTTATGTGCCAACACTTAATTTGAAGTGATAGCAGGTGTCTCGTTAATCTAAATTGTCCATTCTCTTTTTTACTTCTTGGCACAATTCAAGACTAGTGTAATTAAATGGCCATCCTTAAATAAATGAACTTCAAAGCAATTATTCAGCCCTTCTATTAAAGTATAAGACACTGAAAAGTATACACTTCACAGGTATACAATTCAATTAAATATCATAAATAACCTTGTGTAACTTCTACCCTTTTTTAAGGACATCCCCCCAAATACCCCCTCTGTAATCCTCTCCAATAATTATATCTTCATTTTTCCTCAGAAGTATGCAAAGTTCTGCATTCTTACCTCTCAGATCACTATGTTTTTGGAATATAATCACACCTGAGATGCTACTGCCTGTATGTATATATAATGATACACACACACATACACACACAAATATATATATATATATATATATATATATATATATATATATATATATATATATATATATATATATATATATGCTGTGGAGGAATATCTGGGCTACTAAAGTGCTATGAATTTTTCTTTATCATTCAAACTTGAGGGCATTCTTGTTTGTCAGACCTCTTTATTTTTTTCACTTTAAAATTTAGGTGACTTGAGGCTGAATCATAATTCATCTTTTCCTTTTGTCCACAAATGCAAAGTGCACACAGTCTGGGTTTGTTTATTAAAGAGATATAGTGTGTCTTTTCAGAAATTCTGGTTCAGAAGGAAACATGTGTGAGAAAGAGTCCTGGTAAGAATTTTGCACCTTAAGAAACACACCACCCACCAGTGACTTATAAGTACAAAGAAACAAATTCTCCTGTGGCAGTAACTATAATTCTGCCTTTTTTTCTCTCCATGGCTATAGCTAGATGCTGTTATGAAAACGTCCAAAGATAATGCTGGTGCATGGGGAGAGTTGGGTTTTAATTCTCATTTGTGTTCAGACAAGCACTAGCTTCAGGGTTAAGACTGTAAAAATGACATCAATGTTGCTATATGGACAATTGTTAGTTTCCTCCCTGTGAGTTAAGTAAGGGGGGAAAATAAAAGAATTAAAGTTCAGAGAGAGGTCTTTTGTCCTCACTGTTCACACATTTTACCATAAGAGTTTAAGCTATTAATTAGAAAATGAAGAGCTGAGTGGATTGGAGAGAGAGGTCTGGCTTTCTCAGCATGATCTCAAACCATCCCTGGAAAACAAATCATTAGCAAATAAAAAGGGTGACACCAATGTAAGTGGCCTTCTTCACATGCTGGGGCTCCTGTGAGCAGCTAGCAGGGGAAGCCACTAAAAGGGAGGGAGAGCCTGGGAAAACTTCTGACCAAGATAAGAATATGTGCAAATCTGCCTTCTATCTGAGCAAACAGATTCTGTTTTATACATTCGCATGTCTCTAATGTTCAAGCATGGCTGGGATTGGAGTTTCAAGATAGATAAATAGATAGATAGATAGATAGATAGATAGATAGATAGATAGATAGATAATAGATAATTATTGATTAAAGATAGATAGATGATAGATAGATAGATAGATAATTATTGATTAAAGATAGATGATAGATAGATAGATAGATGATAGATAGAGATAGATGATAGATAGATAGATGATAGATAGGTAATTATTAATAAAAGATAGATAGATAGATGATAGATAGATAGATAGATAGATAGATAGATAGATAGATAGATAGATGATAGATAGATAGATAGATAGATAGATAGATAGATAGATAGATAGATAGATAATGGTAAATAGATAGATGACATAAAAATCCTAAGCACACAGCTGCTTGAATCTGCATCTCTGGGGATGAGTTCCAGGAAATCTTGTTTCCAGGAGTCTCTAGGAGACTGGCAGGTGGCCTGGTGTGGCACTCTAGTAGAGTCTAGTTGTCTGGGCCTTATCTTTGCTCCAGGTGGTAAAGTGTTACTTACATAGATTATGCTCTTTGATAGGAATGGCATGTTGATGTTCCTTACAATAGGAGAGTTACAGTTTTCATTTTTCTGTTTGACATTTTTGGGAAAAGTCCTTCCATAGATACATATCTTATTTGAAGGCAACTGATTCAAGCTATAGACACAAGATCCCTGGAGCTCCAGAAAGGGCTGAGACCACTGTCTGCTATGGTCAAGTGTGATGCAGTGTTGGACGCTCAAACTACTCCAGGTACCTTAGTAAGAACAGCAGTTTTCATCTTTGAAGATAATGTTTTGGGGGTCTGTGGGACTACTGTGGTAAAGTATTACTCTAGATATTTTCCAAATTGTCATACTTTTAAAATATTTTTATTTGTTTGAGAGAAAGAGAGAGAAGAGGAGAGAGAGAGAGAGAGAGAGAGAGAGAGAGAGAGAGAGAGAGAGAGAGAGAGAGAGAATGGGCATGCAAGGGCCTCCTGCCGCTGCAAATCAACTCCACAGGCAGACTCTACTTATTTGTGTGTCTTGCTTTACATGGTTACTGGGGAATTAAACACAAGCCAGTAGGCTTTGCAAGCAAGCACTTTTAATGGCTGAGCCATTTTCCCAGCCCATGTTGTCTCATTTTTAACATGCTTTCATTTATAGGTAGCATTCATACAGATTAATAAATATTTATTCAGCACATGGTACTATACTAAGCGTGTTGCTCCTTACTAGGAATGCAATAGTACAGGACCAGTTTTTGGTATTTAAATCTTCTTCCTCTCTTACTTTTAACAGCTTCTGATTCCTAGAGTGTCATGTCTTGCTGCTGTCCATCTGGTGAAATCTATTTTGGTAACCCAGACTTATTTTATATGCATTTCCAAGTCAGTACTCTTGCAAGTGCCCTTCCTAAGGAGTGACCTCTTGTTTTCCTATTTTTATTTCTTTGTTAATGACTTTTCATTACTGGCTTTGGACAAAGTTTTTCATGGCAACAAAACAAAACGTTTCCCTTAGACCCCAGGAAGATTTCATTTGAGGCAGATTTCATGAGTTCCACCTGGATTCCAGTGATTTATTTCATGATTTCTCTCCTTCAGAGAGATCTTCTTGAACTTTAATCTAATCTATTCATTTTGCCCCTTAAAATCCTTCTAATCTCGCCATAATTTTTAGGATAATATAAATCCTTTTTCTTTTTTCTTTTGAAGCCCAGGGGGTCTAGGGTAGCCTTATTCTCTACTATTCCTGTTTAATTTTATTTAAAATTTTTCTATTATTTTTAAAACTATTTATTATTATTCTGTCACATACGTTTTGGTTGTTGGCTCATATTAACCTTCCCCTTCTACTATCACCTTTCTCATCACTGGTCTCCTTCCTCCTACAAGCCCTCCTTCGGTTTCATGGCATATACATGTCTGGGTGTGTAGTCTTCAGTGTAGATTGCACATATGAGAGAAAAAAAATGATATTTTATCTTCTCCCTGCTACTCTCTCCTTCCCCTTTCCCGCCACAGTCTTCTTTAATGTCAGTCATTTCTTCATGGTCCCCAAGTCATCAAATCAAACTCTTTATATAATTCAGTTATGGTACACACCATACTTCCTCTTTCCCCTGCGTGGGACACACAGCCTCTCTCCCAGGATTCCTCCTCACTAATTCCCACCAGTCTTCAAAATAGAGTTCTGTCTCAAAGATGCTTTCTCCCTCATTGTGGAATCAGATTCTCTAGTGTGCTATGGCACTCTGTCCTCCCCTCTCATTTGGGGACTGTCCCCTCCTGGACTATGTCTTTCCCTAAGGAGGACACAAATGCATCAGATGATGGATTACATAGTTTCAAATTGATGGGAGCAGGATAAGAGTTTTTCTGAATCCTCATTCGACTTCACATGGTGATCCTCAGACAGCATAAAAGAAAGAAATGAATAAAATGAGCTATACTTTCATTTTTTGTCTTCCTAGCACTACATAATGTGTAAGAATCCATTAGAAGAGAGATAGTGTTTTTATCAAGTGCATGGGGTCTAGGGGTTCACAGATTATATAATGTTCATACCACAATCAGCAATGTTGCGGTTTAGTTAGCGAATCTATCTATGGTTTAAACAACCACCTAAAACGATATGTAGCATAAAATACCTGCCGCCTCCCATGGCAGTGTGTCCCCTGTGGTAGATGCTGCCCATGTATGCCATCTAATATGCTCATTAATTTTGAAAAACTTTAAAAATTCGGTTCTTAAGTCTCACAAGTAACAGTTTGAGTTCTCAATACCTATATGTAGCTGCTGACTGATATATCATAAGCACATGTATAGAATATTACTTTTAAATTATGTTGTGACACATTCATAAACTGGAAATTTACTGTTTTGATTTTTTGTATAAATGACAATATGTATAGAATCATAATAGGGAGTAATGAATACTCTTAAATACAAAAAATATTTTTACATAATTCTGTTCATAGAAACTAAAACTATTTACTAAATTAATGCCAATTATTAAACTTATCAAACTCCTAAACAAAGGTCCAATTCTACTAAATAAGTGACATTTCTAACATTAACTTTTATGTAATTCAAAATTGTATTTTCTGAGTTATGGTAAAATAAGTGTAATTATAATATTTATCTTATTTCAAAATTTCACTTGAACTAGAA
>PVHP010006257.1:0-61258 GCA_004024765.1 Zapus hudsonius | reverse complement strand
GAGAGAGAGAGAGAGAGCGCACCAGGGCCACCACCTTGTGGGTCTGGCTTATGTGGGTCCTGGGGAATTGAACCCGGGGCCTTAGGCACTGGAGGTAAGTGCCTTATCCGCTGAGCCATCTCTCCAGCCCAAATATTCTTTTTTTTTTTTCGAGGTAGGGTCTCGCTCTAGTCCAGGCTGACCTGGAATTCACTCTGTAGTCTCAGGGTGGCCTCGAACTCAGGGCAATCCTCCTACCTCTGCCTCCCAAGTGCTGGGATTAAAGGCGTGCGGCACCACAAAAATATATTTTTTTGATGGGAAAGAATTCTCAGAATCCAGTCTCTAGAGGTTGGAGACACTCAAGGAAGGGAGATAAGGGAGGTCCTAGGCCGAGGGAAAGGGCAGGGAGTCAGCAGGTGGGAAGCCAGGTCAGGGTGGAAGAAGAGGACTCAGTCCTCCAGAAACGTTCCTGACATGTCCATGCAACTGAGAAGGCCTTGGATGCAGCCAGGGGAACACAGCAAAAGCAGACAAAGGCCTGATGGAGGGGAGGAGGTATCTGCTCTCCTAGGAAGGCTGGGATGCACCCAGGGGTGATAGTTAAAGACCCAGTCCAAGAGGAAGGATGGTGAATGAGGCAACACTTCCTTTTCAGAAAAAAGACTACCTTCCAGGATGGGAGGAGATGAGCATGAGTGAGCAGGAGCCCAAAGCATTCCCACCCGACTCAGATAAAATGAAGGTCCGTGAAATAATGCAAGTTATTGTATGCCCAGTATGAAAAAGAGAAAGCTAATAGTTTTACCTCCAATTTCATCTCCGAGGAGTCCTTTCCAAATTCTCAAAACAGTTTAAGGGAGGGCTGGAGACATAGCTCAAAGGTTAAGGTACTTGCTTTCAAAACCTACCCAAGACGGGGTTAGATTCCCCAGTACCCATGTAAAGCCAGATGCATAAAGTGGTGCATGGGTCTGGAGTTGGGTGTGCCCATGTAAACATATTCTGTCTCTTGAATAAATAAAATATTTAAAAATAAAGAGTGCAAGTCTGATCTGTCCACAGTAGCTTCTCAACTGTACTGGCTCCTGTTTAATGCTGTAGTATTACTGCTTTGTTAAAAAAAAAAAAAAAAAACTTTCCTAATTGATTGGTGTGTCTAACTCATTTATTTCATCACTTAGCTGGGCATTTCTTTCATTTTTGTAATCATTTAAATATGTTTGTAACTCTTTTATTTTTGAAAATTTCACACAAGTATATACTGCAATTTGATCCCTGCTTACCCTCTCTCTTTCCCTTTTCCATCCCTCCAAATCCTTCTTCCCATTAGAAACCTGTGGTAGTTTGAATAATGTCCCCCAATAGATTCAAAAGTTTATGATAATTGTGAATTTTCTCCAGCCAGTTCTGACTGAAGGAGCTGGAGGAGGTGTGTCACCTTGGCCAGATCCTAGGGTTCAGCCCTAAGGTGTTTCTGGGGTGGGTCTGGAATTCTAGCTTTACATATGCAAAAAGCAGTTTTAGCTCAAGCCTGGAGTTCCTTTTGTTTGCTAGTTTTGGAGTGTGCTTGCTTGAGGTGCTGGTGGTGGGCTTCTGTCTCTTTCTCTGCTTGGATCTTTGAAAGGGGGCCAGCCTTTTTCCTTAACTTCTCCTGGGTCTGTTACTTCAATAAATACTTTCCTCCCCAAATCATGCCTGGTTTGGAGATTCATCCCAATGGCATGTGTCTGACTAAGACAAAACCTAAACTATATCCAGGCCTTGTGTATTTTGTTATTATTTTTTGGCCTACTGACTTAAGTAAGTTAGGATCCCTTACATAATCATGGATGGGTGGTTATTTGCTGGAGAATGGGCAATCCTCCAGTGCCTTTTCTCCCAGAAATCAACTTGCTTTGAATTGAGTATGTAGTGACTTTAATGCCATTTGTGTAGAGTAGGCATACAGTATCCATAGAAAGATACATACAGTGGTACCCCAAAAGTTTATCTTTTCGGTTTTCTCATTTAAATCTAGATTTTTTTCTGAGATTCAGGGCTGAGTTTGCCTTTGTGCCTATGAGAGCTTAAACGTCAGTTGTGAGTGATTTGTATGCATTATAGGTGATTGTTTTTTGTTCTCCCAGCAATTACTGCCTTACTGTGTTGTGATCAGAGAATACAATGAACACATTTGGTTTTGATAATCTGAGTTGATGATGCCTTAACTGTGTGCTTTGAAACGTGATTTAAGCAGATTCACTCTGTTTTGATTTTGGAATATATATTTTCGTCTTCTTTTTCTTAATTTGTGTTATCTAGATTCTATATATCCTTATTTTACCTCAGCCTATCTAAGCTATTTTTCTGGAATGAATGTGTTAAAAAGTCTTTCTACTTTATTCTGTTCCTCCTCATACTTTCTACAGTTACTCCTTCAGTAGTATGATGTTGTATCATTTAGTGAATAAAGACTTAGGCCTATATGGCATGGTGGTTTGCATCAGTAATCCTAACACTTGTGAGGCTAAGGCAGGAAGATTGTGAGTTCAAAGCCAGCCTGGGCTACATAGCTAATTCCAACCAGCATGGTATAAACAGCAAAACCCTGTCCATAAAACCAAAACAAACAAATAAAAAGTCTCACTTACACTTATTGTAATCTCTTATAGAATCTGACGTTGCTATCGCAAAGAGCTCCCATTCAGAAATAAGGAAATGGGTAGCAGGACAGCCTGTCTCATAGCACTTAGTAACTAACAAGTCTGGGCATCCAATTCAGGCCATTCTTAGCATTCTAAACCTTGAACATGAACACACACACACACACACACACACACACACACACACACACACACAGTTTACTCATTGTTGTTCCTGAGTACCTGACAAAAAGCTACTTGAGGAAGGAAAGGGCTCATTCCCTTGTGCAGTTTTGAGAGGATACCTTCCCTCATGGCAAGAAGTCATAGCATCAGGAAGAAGAGGCAGGCTGGTCATATAGGGTTCACGGTCAGAAAGAAAAAGACAAACAGGAAATGAGGCAGGTCTATAACACCTCAAAACCCATCCCCAGTAACCCATTGTGGCCAGAAAGTCTCCTGCTTATTAATGGTTTTACAATTGCTCAAAACAGCACCAGCAGCTAGGGACCAAGTGTTCAAACACAAGAGCTTATGGGGGACATTTCACATTTATATCACCACATTCTGCCCATGACACCCATAGATTCATGACCATTTCATCATATAAAATAGTTCAACTTAAGAAAAACTTTAAAAAGTCCCCATATATTAGCCATATGTGTGTCCTATGCCACCTGCCCACAGGACCAGAGGCCCTCACACTGACAGACTACCTATGTAGTGGATGTAAGTATTCATTGTCAAATAAATTACCATACAGTATGGGTATGCCAGGGTCTCTTGCAGGAATTAATGAGCTCCAGACCCATGATCCACTTGATATATCTGGATTTATGCAGGTACTGGGGAATCGAACCCATACCAAGAGGCTATGCAAGCAAGTGCCTTTAATCACTAAGCCATCTCCTCAGTCCCATTGTCAAATATTGTTCCTTTTATGGCACAGTGTTAGATCACACCTTCTGGAGTCTATTCTCATTTAGAAAAAAATAAAACTATCTAACCCAGGACCTTGGCTCAAGAGTAAGTTTGTATTTTGCAATTCCAAGTGGCCATCTTTAAACATTTCTGTTAACAAATGCACCTACTTGATTCTATTCACTATATAAATTTATTCAAAAAATGTAAACTGTGTGATAATTGTGTGCCAAAATCCTAGTTTCCTACAGATAAGAAATGATGCAATTTCTTCCAAATAATGATTTATGCAGATTCCACGTGAACTCCAAACAGCCTTGAATACTGTCATTAACCCCACGACTATTCTAATGAAAACAGAATAAACCTGTCTGAGATTCATCAAAAGAGACACGCAGGGGTCCACTTGATCTCTAAAAGTGATGTATTATTTTCAATTGTCTCTAGTGGCATCCTCACATCATTGTTCTTGTAAGCTGTACAAAGTGAAATACTGACAGCTTGTTTTCAGAACACTGTTTACTTCCTTTCAAAACAGCAAGCCTTCAATAGCAGAACAAGAAATTCTGACATGAAATGGGAAAAATCTCGCTCAGTACTTTGAGCACTTCTTGGCCTGGGAATGTTGGACAGAAACACAGTTGAAAAGCCATTTTCTTCACTGCAGAGCCCTGAGCTTTCCTGCTTCCCTCCAGCTTGGGAAACAGAAACCAGACTCTCACTCTCTTGTTTTTTAGAGGCCTTAGTGTAAATGGAGAGACTTTCTGTTTTTTGTTTTGCTTTTCAACTCCTTTTAAAATATAAGAATATTTGTCTGATAATCTTCTGGATGTGAGATTCCAGGAGACACCTTTCAGAATGTTGCCGTTTCAGTAAAGCTATGAATCTATGCCAATAGGAAAAGAAAAAAGTACTTTTGTTTTGACATATGTAAGTTTTATTTGAATCTGTTAGGAAAAACTCAAGCTATATTTGGATCAAACAGCACATCTGAATTTGGACAAAGCAGTGGTGACATTTTAACATTTAACATTTTCATTGCTTACCCCCTCTTTGAGATATAAGAACAAAATGTGTAATGACAAGTGGATGTGAGACTGGATATGATTTGTGCAGATTCTCCATGAACTCCAAACAGCCTTGGTGAATTATAGCAGCTGCTTTTTTTAAAGTTTAATTCAGGCTTACAGTTTTAAGGGGAAGTTTCACCAGGGTGGAGAAAGCATGGCAACCAACTTATATCTTCATATATCACAGAGGCACAGATGGAGGGAGGAAGGGAAGGAGGGAGGGAAAGAAAGAGGGAGAGGGAAAGAGAAGTGAGAATTAGCTAGCTCTGAACATCAAGTGGGCGGGATTAATTAACCCCAAGGTCTACTTTCAGCAACACACCTCCTCCAGCAAGGCTCCACTTCCCAAAGGTCTACCAGCTGCGGACTAAGTAGCAAGCTTAATCACAAACCTTTGTAGCTATGGGACACATTTTACATTCAAACCACCATACCATCTCTTTGAGCTATAAGAACAAAATGTATAATGATAACTGAAGGTGAGATAACAAAATTTTAGCAGGCCTGTGCATGTATGGGCGCCTGTGCCCATTCATAGGTATGTGTGAGAACAGCAGCTACCAATGACCAGAACTGAAAAATGCTTTTTGTAATTCTTTAGAATTATGCAACAGTTAGACCACAATAACAGAAAGAACATGTTAACAAACAGCAGAGAGTGAAGAGGATATCAAAATAATATTATTCCACTAATTACAAGAGAACTTAAATAAATTCTCAAGTTATACACACAGTAAAATGATTAAATAATGACAGCAGAGTAGATATGGAGTGCTTACCAGAGATGGTCCTTCATTAGCTGTGAACTCCATTCTGCAACAACTATCTTACAGACCTTTAACTAATGAGACACATAGCCTCATTCATTCATTCATTCATTCATTATAAAATAGTGTGAAATAAAATAGAAGCTCTTGGTTTTCCATTTATTTATACAAATAAGTTTCAATTTAACTTATGGCTTACCTTAAAAAATTCTATGTAAACATGCAAGTTCAAAAAACATCCAGTTTGCACTATTTTTCACATTAAAGAGAAGCTAATTACAGTACTCATTATATTTCACTCTCATCCCAGAGACCCTGGAACCATGAAGCTTTTTGATTACTTTGCTCCTACCTACTTGAACCCTGCTCTGTGATAACCAGGTCTATAGTTGGACAAGTGCCATGTGACCCAACTACATGCCACCATGATAAGCCCAAGCATTTATGGAGTTTGAAGATGGGATGGTGCCTCATAACTCTGAGTTAGCTCCTGTTCTCACTATCACATGGTGAAAGTTAAGTTCTGTTGTCAGCTTGATCAGGTTAAGAATTCAGACATTCCTTCTGGGTAGGAAAGATTGACCAAAGGACTTCCTTCTTCCTCCAGAGAGAGTGGCCCCTCTGAAGTGGGCTATATATAAGGAAGCTCTGAGAGAACACAGCCCTTTTTCTGCCTGCTTGCCTATGCTAGTTGATGGTGAGTGCCTTTTACCTGGCTGCCATGGCTATGCACTTGGACATGCATCTATTCTGCTTGGCTATCCTTCATCCACACTGAAAACAAGTTTCCTCAGCCTTTCAACATGGACTGAAGACCAGCAGCTCTCTAGGAAGCCTTCAGGCCTTCTGTGCTACATTGGGATGGCTAAGGCATCCAGTCCCATGGACTGAGCAGCTATCAGGTTCATTGGGGTTTCTTGACTTTCAAGCCTGCAGATAGCTATTGTTGAACTGCCCAGCTCATATCCTGTAAGCTAATCCAATACATTCCCTTTGAAATACAGATTCATTCTTTCAGTTCTCTTCTTCTAGAGAACACTGGCTAATACACACATCTTCTGAATTGTCTCTATGCTTCATAAAATGTTTTTCTTTAAACCCTTCTTGATTTTTATATTCTAACTTGTTCAGCCCAACATATAAGGAGTATTTTGTGGCTAACACATATCAAACACTCTCACCTTAATGAATAAATAACACAGGTAAGAACAACCATCAAGCTCTGTTTATATTGGGCGAGGAAAATTCCAGGGAAGCTTCTGGAACAGGAAGAACATGTCCATGGGGACTCTGGTCAGCCCCCTCTTCAGAATCCAGTCAGGAAAGATGAGCCAGTGGCATACAGAGACTGTGGGAGGCAGGTCAGCTTTGACAGAGAGAAATGAGAGGTAGTGGAACTTCTCAGAGAGGTATTTGTTAGCTAAACCTCAGCTCCACAGGAGGGCATCTGCAGAGAGCCACATGGGGCAGATCCCCAGCAGCAATATAGGACAGACAACTTTGAAGACAGTGATCCCAGTTTGGAAGGAAGCACTAACAGGGCTGGTTGCTTTGTCCAGGAAAACCTGTCACTGTAAAAATCTCCACAGAGAGGGCAAAATACTATACAAACTTCCCTTGGGGGTTTCAGGTGGAACTCCAGGAGGTGAAAATGTCTCACTTCTCTGTTTTCCACACAACAGCCACAGGCCACATGTAGCTACAGAGTGTTTGAAATAGGGATTTGTGTGACTGAGGAAGAGAATTTTTCATTTCATCTAATTTTAACCAATTTAAATTTAAATTGACTTGTGTTGACTAGTAAGCATCATATTGGACTTTGTAGTTGTTATGGTTAAGTTTTGTTATCAACTTGGCCTTTCAAGTAATCTTGGGTGGGTCTCTGATGATGTTCACAGGAAGGCAGTCTCTCAGTTAGGGGCAGGATGCAAATAAGTTCAAAGAAGCTAGAAGTAAACATTCTGTGGGCCATGCAGGAAGGAAATTCCATACTTAGGAAGCCATTAAGTCTGGGATAGGGTTGCAAGACCCCACCCTAAACCTATGTAAAGGGGAAGAAATTCTCTCCTTGGCTCCCAGCCTGTTCCCTGTTCTGTGTGTGTGGTGTAGGTGATGGGATTCCCTCTCTGCTTGGACCTGTGAAAGAAGGCCAGCCTCTTTGGCTGTTATGGAATTTCCCCTCAATCTGTAGTTTCAATAAATCCTTTCCTCCCCCAAATTATGCCTGGTTTGAAGATTCATCCCAGCAACATGTGGCTGACTGCAACAGTAGTATTGATTACACACACATGGAAGGAGACAGACAGTGAGCTCATGGAAGATTCTTTAGCCACAGGCTTCTGTGGATGTCTGGATAGTGTCTCCAACATTTATAGACCCCTCTCAACTCAGACCACACTCTTCGGTTCTCTTCTCTCTTTGCATCCTTCTGTTTGGCCTTCATTGTTCACTTCTTTCCCTCACATGAAACTAAGACTTCCATAGGATCCAGGTCTACTCATGACCCCCCAAACCCCAAGGATTTGCAAAAGTAACCGAGGTGCTTAGATGTTCTTAATTTCTTCTGAAAGGCACTCTGTTACATGTGAACACATCCTCACATATAACACTTACATCCACATGGTCTACTTGGGATGCTCACCACCGGTGTACAATAACATTGGCTTTGATTCACTTAGAAATGTTTTGGACACTACTCTCTAGACCTGCATTCTTCTGAGAAAATGAGGGTTCCCTGTATTACATTTAGATCTCTGTCATTTGAGCAGGTGTTTCTTGCTTCACATGTGATAGCCCATTCCTTTCTCTGTGTATGTAGCTATGATGATTATTTTTATACATTTTTATATTTAGAAAAATTGATGATGATTTTTTTTAGTTGTATATATTCCACTATTAGATCATCAAGATGAATAACTCACCTATGCACTAGTTTACCAATTACTAGGGACAGAAAAAAACAGTAAAGATTTATTCATTTATTTGTACTCTGCTTCCTTTGGAAGTACTATCCACTCCGTACAGCATTTAAAATATGTACATCAGTTTCACACTTTTCCCCCTAGACCTTCAGAGAATCATCCTTTCTCCAAATGAACAGGAAAGAGGGAAAAACAAATAGAGCTAAGTGAAAGCAAGAGGGAGTTGGGAAGCATTTCTAAAATTCTCTGAGAGAAAGCAAGTCTCAGCCAAAGAGTACAGATGTTTCAGAACAGGGCTGAGACCGGATGGCTGAGTGTAACACAGTATGCACTTGTTAGGAAAACCGTTAGACAGCACAGACGGACTTGATATGGGCCTGAGAACTCCAAGAAGACTCTAGAAGGGCAGAAGTGGGCAGAGAACAGGACTCATCAAGAAAGGTCATTAGCAAGGGAGAAGGAAGTGTGGGGAGGCATCAGACCCCCAGACTCATTCATGATGCTCCATGCAACTGCAAATCAGCACACATGGTTTGCATTCGTCCCTGAGATATTGAAATAAAAAGAAATCATTACCTGTGGTGTCCTGCATAACGTGGGCCACGGATATGACCTATTCCTCGGCACCCAGGAGTAGGACACACAGCTTGACCTGGAAGGACTTTCACATCATTTGCCCCTTCAGGAAGTAAAAGAACATATCTTGAAGACACCCTCATTAAAGAAGAACAGGAATGACTAAAATATGCAAATGATGTTAACTGAGACTTGACAAAGACCCTCACCAGCATACTGAGCACTGATGTTTTCTGAGGTGAGTCAGCAGAAGACATCAGTGCTTTGATAATTAATACAACAAAGCTCATACCCCAGACAAATGAACAGGCATTAAAATTACAAAAAAATAGACCTGAGGATATTCATTTGCTTCTTTCAGAAATTAATAACTGCAAAAGCAATATAGCCAGAAGCTGAGAAGACAAGTTCTCTCCACAACCTCCACAACCATGCCAGAAAACGCAGATGAAGTCATGGCACCCTGGCCCTAACCATGTTTCCCACAGTGGCTGTCAGTGCTAGGCGAGGAAAGAGCTGACTATTCTCTCATCTGTTTCCCTCCTCTTTACTCCAGTGGACCACACTGCACTGTACAATGCACTGAGCTCCAGCACCACAGGCCTGTGATGAGCTTTGAGAGTTCTAAAAGCAGTCTGCCTCTAAGATGATCAAGATGAAAACCCCAAGCCCTGTTCTGTGATTTTACCTATTCGTTCTAACCTCCAACCAAACACACACACACACACACACACACACACACACACACACACACACACATCAGTGTCTTGGCCCTCCACCTCTCCCAGTCCTCCCTCCTAAGACACCCATCTTCCCCAAACCACAGAGGGTCCATCTGCATGTCACTCTCACCCATCTGTTTCTGTCACCCCACATCACTCAGGGAAGACTCTGGCATCTAGATCACAGTACTTCACTCTGTCCCACCACCAGAAGTTGGTCCAGGATTGCTCAACTATGCCACTCAGGCTTCTTGTCCACAGCACACACAGGGCCATTACTCAGATCCTAACCTCCTCACCTCCAGAGCCTCTTCCCTGAACCCACCTGGCCCCACACCACAGCTGTCTGGGGCTGTTTTGCTGTCTGATCCACAGTTCAGCTGACCACATCAGCCCATCCCTACACCTGCTTGCTCAGGGTCCTTAAGCTGCTGATGGTTTTTACATCACTGGGTTTTTCCAGGCCATTATTCCCTCTGATCAATCCCCCTCTCATAGAAAACCTGCTTCCTCCTCAAACTTGGATTCTATCCATCACTTTTAAATACTCTCTTGCAAATAACATACTCTTTGATTTACTGATTTTTTTTTAATCATACCTGGCTATGAGGGAGGGAGACTGTGGATCAACTGAACCAGCCTGCTGTTGCTGCCCTGTGTTTTGTAAAAACTACCTTCTCCCAGGGGTTGGGGAGAAATTACACATAGTGCTGACTGTCCCAAATCTTCCACTCACCTCCACGCTTCAGTTCTCTGCAGCTGAGCCTGCCTGCTGCCAGCTGAGAAAATAGGAGCCAGTGGACAGAAGTAGCTTCGTCCACCTACCTGCCCTCATTGTCGTCTCCTCCTCCCTTCTCACCGCAATGCAGGGAGAATGTTCCCCTCTGCAAAGAAAATCCTCCGCTTTTGATGTGTGGATCGACCCCTCCCATTCACCAAGATCTTTAGACTCTTATATTGACTTAGTGTCCAACATTTAAATACATTCCAGCTTCATGCACCAGAGAGAGAGAGAGAGAGAGAGAGAGAGAGAGAGAGAGAGAGAGAGAGGCCAAACAGAAATCACTGGAATCCATGAGCCCTCCTTAGCTGCTGTTCACTCTTCTCTCTTCAGACCCAGGTATCTCAAAAAAAGTGTTCATTATTTCCTCACACCTTATTTCTTAAACCACATTATTCAATTCTCCAAGGTCATGGATGGTTTCGACACCTTGAACCTCTGTGCACTGCAGTGTCTGCATCACCCCCACTGTCTGGTATGATTAATCAGCTGGCAACAGCTATTGTCCATTGGCTTTGGCCATCTCAGCCTCTGACAACATCCCTTCTGCAAATGAACATTCCTTGGTAATCTCCATTGCCAGGTTTTCCTCCTTTAATTAACCTTACAGATGCCAGAGAACCTTCTCAAGGTTTGTTCCTGGGACATCCACTTCTGCAGCTCCACTTAACAACTGTAGGCTAGAGATGTTCACAGGTCACAGCCCAGGTATCCTCTAACTTCCCCGTGACAGCTTCCCTGCCTTCTCTTCAAGTCACTGCAAACTTCAGCATGTGCAAACCAAACTCATCACCTTGTCCCTCAGCCTTCCTTTTCCTTAGAGCTGCTCACCTCTGAATTGCAGCTGCAGCATGCCAGAAGCCTGGTCTCCCCTGCCTCTGTGTCACTGCACCCCACCTCTCAATCAGTGTTCCAACTACTTCATTGCTCTTATCTTCATCACTCCTTGGACTGGCTGAACTCCAGACATCTTCATTCCCAGCTTGGAAAATCTCAATAGCCATTCTTCACAAATCCCATGCCATCCTCTCTCTTGCATCCAGGGGAATCTTTACAAACACGGAGACTGGAACACTTGAGAGTCTTCTTAGTGCCTCTCAATGTTTTCTCAGCCTGTCATAACTAAGCCCAAATCCCTATCCTGCCTTGCCGATCGTGATATGTCTAATTGATCTTCCTCTTATTCAATGCACCAACCTCCATCCACACTAGCCTCTTTCTGTTTTCTAAACCTGCCAAAGATTTTCATAGCTAGATTTTAAAAAAATGTTTATTTATTTATTCATTTGCAAGCAGAGAGTGATAGAGAAAATGAGAGGGGGAGAATGGGTGTGCTAGAGTCTCCAGCTGCTGCAAATGAACTCCAGATACATGCCCTACCTTGTGACTCTGGCTTTCCATGGGTACTGGGGAAATTGTGCCTAGGTCATTCGGATTTTCAGGCAAGTGCCTTAACCACTGAGCAATCTCTCCAACACCACAACTAAAGATATTTACAGGACGGAATATGTGTTCCCTGGATACCTGCTTATCTTTCAGGCCATGGCTTATAGTTCTTTCTTCAGTCTAATAATGCTTTATTGTTTAGGTTTGTGTGTTGTACAGGGCAGAAAGCATAGAAGGTAAACAATCTACTCCTGAGCTACAAGCCTCAGTCTTTTCAAGTTAACTTGTAAGAAGATGTTAGAACTCCATTTTATAGATCACTTGCCTCAATCACAATTTAAGTAAATATGTATTTAATGCCTATCTTTTGTGTAAGCTATAAGCTCATCTGTTTCACCTGTGTGTCAACAGTAACCTGCCCAACAGATACCTGACTCTCAGAAGTGTTTACTGAATGGACAGGGAGTGTTGGATAATTCTTCCTTAACTTAAGCTAGAAAAGAGGCTTGCATATAACCAGAAACTTACATTATAAAGTGATTATGCTGAATTAAAATACTGAGGCTACATCTCATTTTATAGTGATATGAAAACAAACCCTTAGTATATTTTCATTACATTTACTTTACAACAGGAACATTGGACATTTTTTATGTTCTCTTGTCTTTTAAGTATCTTAAAGGACAGAGAAAATTAAGACCTATCTAGGGATGGACATAGAGCTCAATGGTACAGTGCTTTCCCAGTATGCCTTTTTCAAAAGTAATAACTTTCAATCAAACCAGGACTGATGTTTAAAAATTATAAGGATCCCTCATTAAGAAATATTATCTGAGGCCAGGTGTGGTGGCACATGCCTTTATCCAAGCACTTGGGAGGCAAAGGCGGTAGGATGACTGTGAGTTCAAGGTGAGCCTGGGACTACAGAGTGAGTTCCAGGTCAGCCTGGGATTGAGTGAGATCCTACCTCAAAAAAAAAAGTCAAACAAAAATAGAAATATAATCTGATCATACTAAAAAAAGGTATCTATGGGAAAAGAAAACATGGAATATACAAATAAACTTTACTCCATGGGCTGGAGAGATGGCTCAGTGGTTAAGGCACTTGCCTCCAGTGCCTAAGGCCCTAGGTTCAATTCCCCAGTACCCACATAAGCCAGATCCACAAGGTGGTGGCCCTGGTGTGCGCTCTCTCTCTCTCTCTCTCTCTCTCTCTCTCTCTCTCTTTCCTTGAAAATGAATATGTAAAATATTAAAAAAACAAAAAACAAAAACAAAACAAATAAACTTTCCTCCAAACTTCAAGTCATGATACATCCCAAGGAATCATCTCAAACGTTCAGAATATTAAACTCATATACCAACATGCCACCAAAAATTACCATAGCCAAACTAGATGTAACTCTATGTGTATGAGATACAAGCACAGGGAATGCAACTGTATGCTGTTTTCAGTAGTATTTTAACATAGTTGATTAAATTTAGGTTATGTGTTGTATTTTTAATATCAAGGCATATTTGTCTCTGATCCCCGATGGGCACCATATTTCTCTCCTTGCTAGAGCTGGAAGGAGAAGCATGACCTTGAGTATTGAGAGGAAGTTTATCACATTAAGAACTTCAGCAAGGGACATAACAAAGCAGTAAAGAAGAATATGAAATAAAAATGCATGAAACCTCACTATTTCCTCATTAAATTCTGAATGATGAAGTGTAATGGGTTGACTCCATGCTGAATGAGGCAAGAATGTCATCTTTTGGGGACAAAGAACCTTCAAATTCTATAATAGTTCATATTATTGCCTCTAAGCTAACGGGAAACTATGATCAACTTAGTGTTGTTTTTATATAAAGTAATGACATTTTTTTTTTGGCCAAGAATATCTTGCTAAAATTGGATGGTTAAGAAAATTAGGTTCCAGAAAAAAAAAATGCTCTCAGCTCTAAATCACTTCTTCAGAACGATGGTCCCTGAGCCTTGTTCACATTTCCTGTTTGCTCATGACCCTTTCCTGAAATTATCTCCCTGGATTCCTTGGTGAGTTGCTAAGGACCTTTGCCTTATGTATATAGTCTGTTACCATTGCATCCCTGGAAGCCTGAATAAATAATAACAATAACAATTAATATCTGCATCTGTTATGTGGGTCAAAGTTATTACTTTGCTGTGAATAATCATTACTTTCTTCTTTCTTTGGTATAATTCATCTGAAGCCCATCTCTGATCATTCCTGAACTCCTGAATGCTCTGAACTATCTGCTATCCCAAGCAGCATGGAAAACAACTCATTGAGTACAAGTGTCCAGTAAAAATTTTACTCAGGCAAGGTTGCCTTTGCAAAGGCAAAAAAAAATCAAAAACATTTTTATTAAATGGAAATTACCTGAATATCAGATACTGCTTCATCTCAACATGAGACAGTCAGTATGAACTCCCAGATCCTAAGGCAACCCTAAGGATTATGGTAACGAAACTCCCTCCCTTTCTTCTGTGCCTCCTGATGCTCACCAAACCTTTAGTTCAAAGCAACATCCAAACACGTCACCTTTCTGACCTCTCACATACAGTCAAAGGCCATTTGACACTTCCAGAACAAGAAGACCTCAGGCGAGGTACTGTGAGCTTCTCCCCCTGCTTTCCTTTCCTTTTGACAGGGCGAGGGAGAGGTTAGCATTGCTCTGCCCATTTCTCCTCTCTGAATTTTCTAGAATGAAGACGCAATGTTCACAGGGTGACAAACTAAAGACAAAAGTCAAAGTGTTGAGAAAGGAGGACTGAGAAAGACAGAGCCTAGACCCAGTGCTGGCCTTGGACCCATCATCTCTGCCAATCCTTCATGCAGTCCAAACTGCCTGTCCTCTTCCATGAAACCGCTGCAAACCAAATCTGCACTAGTGCAGCTGAAGAAATCTGTAACAGCATTACTACTCAGTTTTCTCTTTTTCAAAATCAAGCAACTGTCCTTAAAGAAGCAAAAAGAAAGAGCTGCATGTGGACATCAGATCCATGGTCAGGTAAGTATGATATTATGGAAGCTATTGAGATAGAATCAGCATATAAAAGAGATTGTTCTGATCACTAGAAAATGGGAATCTGAACTGTCCTTTCTGATTTCCAAAAAGCCTACTTGGTGACTGAGTGACGTAATCTATTATGAAAAGACTTCTTTCCTCAAAGCAGAAGGAGTCAGCTACTGAGACCATCTGACCCCTTGAAGTAGACCACGGCTGCTACTTAGAATTGGCACGTTATTGGGTCTAGAGAGTGATAACGTGAACATTGATTAAAACAAATGAAGAGGAACTGTTCGTTTAAATACAAGCAAGGTCCAGATTGATGCTGGCCAGTGTCACAGAGTCAGGATCAGGCTATGGCATTTTCATCCACATTTTAACACTAATGACTCCAGACTGACAATGACAGTGCTTCAATTCCGCTCTGCAGTGAGCTTTATATACAGAAATGGCATTGGCATGGGGAGGGGACACCCAGTGGAGAATGCACAGACACTGCTTTTGCAAAGGGAGAGATTTAAACATTATCCATAACACACATGGTAAGATACTTTATTCCTTATTTTTAAAAATATTTTATTTATTTTTTTCCAAGTAGAGGGAGAAGAGAGAGAGAGAGAGAGAGAGAGAGAGAGAGAGAGAGAGAGAGAGAGAGAGAGAGAGAGAGAATGGGTGTGTCAGGGTCTCTTGAAACTGCAAACAAACTCCAGATGCATGCACCATGTTGGGCATCTGGCTTTAAGTGGGTACCTTAGCATTGGGCATTTCTTTAGTAGTAGACATAAAAGCAATACTGATATCTACAGATAATTCTGCTCTAAGTCATATAGGAAAGTAACAAAAATATTTCCAGAAATTTGAACAAGCCATTTAATGATTTTGGCACTGGGGAATTGATCCCAAGTAGTTAGGCTTTACAGGCTGACAAGCCAACTCTCCAGCCCCTATACCTTCTTATTTTAAAAGTAAATATGGCCACTGAGGGTTATTCACTCATGTAAAGAGATACAAGAATATGAATCTACAGCATCCCATGTCCTCCAGTATGGCGCCAAACAAGCAGAAAAGCCCTGACCTCCTGAAGCTCAACTTCTGCTGCCAAAAGCAGAACACGTTTCCAAATAAGAAGCCGGAATGTTGCCAACCTTCAAGATGGTATGCAAACACAAAGAAGAGCATGTGACCCGGTGGGTGTGGGGATGTGTTTCAAGGTCAGACAGCCAGGAAAGTCCTAATATCCAAACAGGGCCCTGCACAAAAAGAGAATATCAGCTGCTTGAATACACCACCAGCACCAAGGCCAGGCGGGTAGGCCCTGTGGACAGTGCAGAGGGTGTGAGAGGTGGGTGGGTCAAAATGGAAGAGTCTTCCTGCTCTTCTGGGCTGGAGGGAGACTCTGGAAGTAATGAGTAGAGAGTGAATAGAGATACAGATGCTGGGTCCCATTCTTTGAAAAGTGCTTCCTTCTATGGGAACAGAAGTAGGCTAGCGGCAAGCTCTGTGCACCTTAGCTGGTGGGAAGGTTTTCACAAGCAAGGTTTGGATGACTTCTCCACTTGCTGTCCAAAACCTTGGCCGGATGGACGCTCTTGGGTTAAACTCTGGAAATGATGCCAGGAAGACCGAAAGAAGGGTGGGGAAAAGAGTCTGAGAAGACAGACATGGAAGAACTGAAGGCTGGGGAAGACAGGTGGAGAAGCACAGAGAGATGGCATGTTATGAAGGAGGTACGAAGGACAGGAACCTGGCTCAGTGGGTGCAGCATTTGCCTAGCATGCACAAAGCCTAAGGTTCAATCTTCAGGAGCATGGGACACAGGCCTGTAACCCCAGTGTTCAGGAGGTGGAAGCAGGAAGATCAGAAGTTCAAGGTCATCTTCAGCTGACCCACAGTGAGCGCAAGGCCTGCCTGGTCTACATGAAACCCTGTCTCAAGCAATAAAAGAGTAAGAGAAAATAAAGAGCCAGTAGATATCACATCTGCTCCTGGCTTTGCAACAAGAATGTATTCACAAGATGTGAGAGACGGAAGGATGGAAGAGAAAAGGAGGGAAAACTGAAGCTTAAGCAATGTTTCCGAGTTTTTATACAGAAGGTTTGGTAGTTGGAAGGAAATGTCCCTTCTAGGCTCACGTGTTTTAAATATGTGGCCCCCAGCTGACGGCAGTTTAGGAGAGTTGTGGAGCCTTTGGGAAGTGGAGCCTTGAGAGAGAGTCTGTGTGTCACTTGGGTGGGGGAGGGGACAGGCCTTGAAATTTATTAGTCCAGCCCATTGGGTGACTTCCACCCAATGATGTGACCAGATGTCATGTTCTATTACTTGTTCCAGCCATGCTTTCTGCACCATGATGGAATTTCCCCCTCGAAACTAGAAGCTATAAGCTCCCATAAATTGCTTCTGGTTGTTTTGTCCCTTTAAGAGAAGATAATGACATAGAGATTATTACATAAAAGTACTTGTGACCAGGCATGGTTGCACACAACTTTAATCCCTGCACTTGAGAGGCAGAGGTAGGAGGATCTTGTAGAGTTTAAGGCCACCCTGAGACGACATAGTGAATTCCAGGGCAGCGTGGACTAGAGTGAGACCCTACCTCGAAAATAAATAAATAAATAAATAAATAAATAAATAAATAAATAAATAAATAAATAATAAAGTAGTTGCAGGAAGTTAGCTTCTGAGTGAAAAGAATATTATTGTTTTTGTTTGAGCGATGACAAAATGTTTCAGTGGCGGGAAAAAATTATGAGAGAGACAGAGAGAATAAATGATAGTAAATAAAAGTCCTCTGGTATAAACAATGAGTGACTGAGCCAAGAGCAGACTAGGAGGCACTGTCCACAGAAGCAGGGATTGTCCCTAGCTTGAGTGAAAGGAACGAGAAAGCATGTTTGTGCAGAGGAGAGGCTGGTACAGTGCAGGGTGGGAATATAATAAAAGTCACTACTGCAGCTTCTGTTTTCTGAAAAATTAAGCCCTGAGATTAACAGGCTGAGACTAAGAAGGGGAGAAAATAGCAAAAAATCGATTAAATCTAGAACCAAAATAAATAAAATAAATTGTTCCTGTATGGATATGTCCGTTTTCAATAATTAAGGTTTTATTAGCTTTATTTTAAATTGTAAACTGTTGGGGTAAATCCTGTTTTCTTTTCTTCTTTTTTTTTTGTCCACCTTGTCCTACTCGAGACTTTCAGATTACAGTTTGAAAAGATTTAATGAAATAATTATCTTTGGATATTGGAGAATAAAAATAATAAGTAAATCTTTCAAACTGAGATTATAGGTTAATCATACCTATTCTCCACCATCTAATGTAATCAAGGACAACCAATGCCCATTGTATTGAAATAAGGATTTTCTGAAACTGAAGAAGAAAGCTGTGTAAATAAAAACTACTGATGTTTAGACTTTATACTGAGTGTTAGGTTTTTTAAAGGCAAATGAAATAGGCCAATGATTGTGTGAAATGGAGCTATAGCCAAGGAATTTTTACAAAGATACCCCAAATATGAATTTTATACTTCCTTGATGGTCTAGGGAAATAATGGCCAGGAAAGGTAGTCTAACCGACTACTATAGCAAAAAATAAAAATAAAAAGTATTAGAAATCCAGTAATCTTGAAGACTAGAAAAGTCTAACAACACTCACCCATCTCACAAACAAGCATATGACAATGAAGACCAGAAGAAAACACATCATTTTCTAAGTGTCCTATCACAGATATGACACAGTTTTGCAATAGCAACATATAAAAAGAGAAACATTGCATCAGGATTTACTTATGATTTAAGGGAGTCAGAAGCCACTTCTTTAGTTAACAGCTAGTAGATACTTTCTTAGTAAAAAACAGTAAAATGGGCTGGAGAGATTGCTCAGTAGTTAAAGCCTAACAGCCTGGGGGATTTGATTTCCTAGGAACTACATAAAGCCACATGAACAAAGACACATGCATCTGGAGTTTTCAGTGGCAGGAGGCCCTGGCATGCCCCCCTTCTCTCTCTCTCTCTCTCTCTCTCTCTCTCTCTCTCTCTCTCTCTCTCTCTCTCTCCCCGTATATATATATATATTAAAATAAAATAGTATAATGCATTTATCATGCAACAAGCTTTAAATAAGTGATACTATATAAAGCAGATGATTAATTATCAAAGAATCCCATAAAAACATACTGTACGAATGAGTATGGGGAGACCAGATGTTCAGGGAAAAACCAAAGGACCTGTCTGTATGGGCCTTTGCAGACTGGGCAGAGCTTCATTATCAGGGGCAAGACAGGCACCTGTGTGTGTATTTGTAACTGACATGTAAACATAATGGCGCTGAAGAGTAAGGGGCATTACAGATTCAGTTTGAGCTATTTCTGCAATTGAACATGCCACAATAACATATCAAGGTAAAGGATGATACTATAATTTACTGACTAATTAAATACACAAGATTGGGCATTCAATAATAAAGAACAACACAGGCCTTCGTGAAAAGATTCTATTTATTGATTTATTCTTCTATGTGTGTGTGTGTGGTCATGCTGTGGTATGCTTTCCTCTAGGAAGTTTATGGTCTAGTGTCTTAAAAGTCTTTAATCTATTTCAAGTTAATTTACATATACAGTGTAAGACAAGGGTCTAATTTCACTTTTCTCCACATGGAGAAGTTGGAATATCATCATTCATTACAGAGACTTTCCATTCTTCAAGTTTACTTTTGATGTCCTTGTCATTCATATATATATAATGCCTATATTATATATTATGTATATGTGTGTATTTCTTCACTCTCTATCCATTTTCATTGATTTATATATCTTTTGTCATGTCACTACTATACTTTTTTATGACTTTAGTTTTGACATCAAGTTTGAAATCATGGGACATGATATCCCTAGTCTTTATTTTCTTTAAAATTGCTTTAGAAATTTTTTGCTCATATGTGGTTTCATTTGAATTTTAGAAGTTATTTTTCTATTTCGATGAAAAATAAAATTCTTATTTTTGTAAGGATTGCAATGAACATGAAGATTGGGAATAGTAATATTTTTTCACTTATTCATATCTTCTATATAATATCATTCATAGGTGTCTTAGAATCTGCCAATATACATGTCTTCATCTATCTTGGCTAAGCTTATTTTTAAATATCTTATTTTATTACTATAATACATGGTATGATTTTTAAGTTTTGTTTTGGATAGTTTCTTGTTCTTATATATGTGTGTCCATTTACCCAATCACTTTACTGAATTCATATATGAGGTCTGATCATTTCTTTAAAAAAACTTACTGATTTATTTATTTATTCATTCATTCATTTGAGAGAGAATTAGAGAAAGAGGCAGAGAGAGAATGGGTGTGACAGGGCCTCTAGCTACTGCAAACAAACTCCAGGCACATGCACCACCTTGTTTATCTGGCTACACTTGGGTATTGGGAATCAAAGTCAGGTCCTTCTGCTTTGCTGGCAAACCCCTTAACCACTAAACCGTCCATCCAGCCCAGAATTTTCTATATGTAAGATTGTGTCAACTGCAAACAAAGCAACTTTAGCTTTATCCTTTCTAATTTGGATAACTTGTATTACTTTTCTTCTCTAATTGCTCTTGCTAGGATCTCAAATACAATATTCCATAAAAGTGGTTAGAGTAGACTCTCTTGCTTTGTTCTAATCTTAGAGGAAGAGCTTTAGTTTTCCACCACTGAGTATGGACTTAGCCATGGGCTTGTTATATAACTTTATTATGTTGTGGTCCATTCCTTCTATATCTAATCTGTAAAGGCTTTTTTAAATCATTGCATATATTGAATTTTGTCCAGATATTTTCTGCATCTATTTTTTTAAATATTTGTATTTTTATATGCTTGAGAGAGATGAGAGAAATAGAGAGAATATGAATGGGTATATCAGGGCACTGCAAACAAACTACAGAAGCATCATGTATTGCTTTTGGCATCTGGCTTTATGTGGGTACCAGGGAATCAAATTCCAAACTGTTTTAAGCAAGCAAGCACCTTTAACCACTAGGCAATCTCTCCAGCTCATCTGCATCTATAGATATGATCACCTGGCTTCTCCTTCATTCAGTACATATGCTACATCACTTTTATTGATTCACATATGCCATTCTTGCATTCTAGAGAAATCCTACTTAAATGACCTATTAGATTCAGTGTGTCAGCATTTTGTTGAGAACTTTTGCATCACTATTCATCAGGGATACTGGCCTGTACTTTACTCTCCTTATGGTATCCTTGTCTGGTTTTGGCATCAGAAGGAGGCTGGCCTTATGAGTTTGGAAGTGCTGCTTTCTCTTCAATGTTTTGGACAGATTTTCAGAAGGATTAGTACTGTGAGGCCTTGTAAACATTCACCTGGGAAGAACTTTGTCTTCAATAGGAATTTTTTGTATTACTGATTCAATCTTCTTACTCATTATCAATCTGCTATCCAGTTTATTGGAATATAATGATTCATAGAAGTTAATCCCTTATAATCCTTTGTATTTCTCTGGTATCAACTGTCATGCCTTAAATTCAACAAAAGCAGTGTGTCAATTTTTATCTTTTAAAAAACTCCGTTTCTTTGATCTTTTTTTTTCTTTCTAATGTTTATATCACTGAGTCCTGACCTGATCTTTTCATCCTTCCATCTGCTCACTGCAGACCCAGTTTATTGCTCTGATGATACTTATTCATCCTTTGATAATTCCTTGAGGTGTGAAGTCAAGTTGTTTGTTTGAAATCTTTCTTTGACCTTGAAGTAGGTATATTTTTTTCTATAAAATTTCCTCTCTTCATTGCTTTTTCTACAGTCTATAAGTTTGCTTATTTGTGTGTTGGGGTAGGGGATGTCTCACTACTGCAAATGAATGCCCCTCCAGCTTTATATGGATGGTTGGAGAAGTTAACATGCACCAGCAGACTTTGCAAACAAGCGCTTTTAATCACTCAGCCACCTCCCTCACACTGCCTATAAGTTTTTGCATGCTGTTGTAGATTGTCTGAGGATATTTTTACTGAGGATTTTTTTCTTTGAACTACTGCTCAGGATTCTTTTAGTTTTCACATATTCGTGAATTTTAAAAAACACTTTCTTCTAGTAATTTCTAATGTTATACTATTGCAGTCAGAAGATATATTTGGGATGATTTTTTTCAATCTCTTAAATTTTTAAACATTTGAGTTCAACATATGATCAAACACTACAAAATGTTCTGTGAGTACTTGAGAAGAAGGCATGTTTTGTGGCTGTTGTATAAAATGTTCTATGTGTATGTCTGTTAGGTCTCTCTGGTCTTCAGTGTTATTAAAGTATATTGTTTCCTTCTTGATTTTCTGTTTCAAAGAATCTTTCCCAGAAAGTGTGGCACTCATATAATTGTGTTTGTGTTGATCAATCCCTTCATCTCTTCAGTTCTGTTAATAATTGATTTATATAATACACAAAACTCTAATGCACACACACACACACACACACACACACACACACACACACACATATATATATATATATATATCCAAACATTCTTAACTATCCTTAGCTTAAAATATAGCATGGACATTCATGAATATTAAGGAGATCAGAATTGAACAGATCGACATTTCCACATATGTTCAAGTTTGTGTATGTGTCACACGTGCACACAATAAGAAAGGAAGGGACGAAAAATATTCAGTAGTTACAAGTTTAGGTGGACCCAGCCATGCTATGGAAGTCAGAGACTGTCACATGTCTCCACTTCCAATGCATTTCTTAAATGTAAGCAGTTGTCTAAACTTAGAATGCTCCTGGCATTCTACACTCTGCTAGTTTTCCTATAGTATGGCTCTCAGGTCATTCACACACCTTCATCTGATGCTCAGCTATGTCCACAGTGAAGTGGGATGACTGAGGCGAGCACTCTTTGATGGACTTGCTGAGACATCCTTTCAGTGATTTTAACCGCCCTTGATTTTTCCCTTACTCACTGAACTTAAAGCCTTGGCCAAGAAGAAGCTGTGACTGCAAGTGTTGTTGGCTCTTTTCTGGCTGGATGGCACTATGTAATACAATTTGGTGAGAGGCATTACATAAAAGATTTCTCTCCTAATGACTTCCATTACAAAAGAAATGCATTGCACTAGAACGAGAGAATGATGACTTCAGAGACAACGACAGAATATGCCTGTCGATCTAAGAAACATCAACAGCACATTAAGGAATGAAAACTTCCATAACCATATTTCTTTTATTCAGCTTTACAATTTGTTGTTACAATAAAAGCTTTGAATGTACAAGAAAACAGTAAAGCAGCAATAAGGAGAATGTGGGCGAGGGATGAACAAGCCATAGTGGCCCCTTAATAACCTTCAGGTATATGGTGATTACAAAAATGAATATATATGTGAAAGACTAAACAAAGGTAAGCTTAGGAGGACTATAGAAAGTCATCAGACGTGTGAGCAACAGCACAAGGCTGGATTGCTGGGGGTTGAGGCTACTGGGGCACACTAGAAATGGAGAGGGGCTATTGCTGGTGTCTTGTAAACATGCCATGGAGGTAAGGCTCAGTGTCTCCCCATGCTGGAATAACAGGTACACAAAGCTACTATTCCAAAGTCCTGTATGGAAAGGTCTCCTCCCTCCCCCTCTCATAAGGGCAGGAGCCTCATGTATTAAAGCTTACCGCTTTGCTACAAAGAATCAGTTCTAAATTTTACTTTCTGGTTTGACAAAAAGTATCAAAGCCTATCTAAAGAGTAATAAACCAAAGGATCAGCTTCCAAATATTCATTTTTCGGCACCTGTGAATTTTGTCTTTCACAGATTTCTCTGTCTCTTTAGGCTTGGATATTTTAAACTTCTCTATTCTTACTTTCTTAGCATGCAAAGTGGAATGAGAAGAGAAGCCATAATCATCGCACAGCTCTTTTTTTGTATGAAAAACACGTTTTAAGAACAGAATGGTTCTTTTACATTAAAAATATTTGATTCCATGTTTACTCCTATGAGTCACTTAAGGCTATCTTCACTTGTGAAATAAACTGTCAGGCATGACTTCATCTTTCTAATACCATGAAAGACACATGAGCAAAATATTTTCCAAGAGATGAAACTCCACTCAACTTGTCTTGAAACAATGGAACGTCCTTCTCCTCTTCCCATTTTCCCAACTGTAAAAGAAGCCTGGCTGTAACCAAGAGAGACATCTGTAAGAAGACACTTGACCTCTAATGTGAATAGCAGCCAAAGCAGACAAGCTTCTCTGTGAGTCGGGCATTTAGGGCAGTGCCAGGCAGTCAGTGATGTCTACTCATGGGAGAGACCCACTGTCTTCATTCCTATGGCTTCCCAAAGCCAGACACGTATCTATGGGGACATTGCAAGTCCTAGCACAGTGGTGAGTACATTAGAAATACCAAATATATCTTTATTCCTTGACATCAGCAACACCAAACTGGTAACAGTTCCTCTAGCCATATCCCTAGAGTCCAGCCATGGCTCCACTCCTCAAGGTTTCCACTACCATGTATTATAGGGATTTGCAAACAGGAATATAACTGGTGCCTCCAGCTTCCTTTCCTTTCTAGTCTCCCAAAGGAGGTTAACTTTCTGAGAGGAATCCTGAATGGTTTTGGGATCTCCACTGGGCACTACTCATAGGCTTGACCTCTCTCAAGCTGAGACAGGAGGGAAATGGATCTGGACTTACTGTTTCTTCCTGACTTCATGACTTTTAGAAGCTGGTGACTATTCTGGCTGAAATGTGCACAAAGCTAGGTCTTGTTGCAATGCAGTGTACTGTGGTCTATACATGTGATGACTGAGGCTGGCCTGTCCGTATTTCTCAGCTGTTAACATAGACCTCAAGCAATGAGAACATCACGTGCCCAATTGTTCTGAGCTCGAATGAGATAGTCAAAGACCATGCTTATAGCAAAGCAAATGAATTCTGCCCTCACACTTTCAGGAGACACACACAGGATAAGCCCTTCACTAAGGAACATTTAAAACAGATAATATCATTAAGCCTGTAAGTACATTTTGAAATGTATTATTTTTTCTTGATAGGTCTATCATGTAAATCTGTAATTAGGGACTTCTAAAATAGCTAACTTTTTAAAACACAATATGCTGTAATTGTCTATTAAGTCAATGGGAACTCAGGGACTCTTAAAACTGCTGATTACTTGCTTGCCGTGTTTTGGAAGAACAAGTACTTCCAAAAAGATTCCCCCTAAAATTTTCTTTTAAATAGAATGAATTTGAAAAATGTCTGTTACCTGCCTAATTAGGTTATCAATCTTTGTCTGTGGGAATAGTCTAACTCTATCGCTATATTTACTATCTCAGATCTGTACTATATATTTGTAGACTTTATTTTTATAAATCTAAACAATTTTTTATCTTTGACTGAATAAAACTTTTAATTATGCATAGTTGCAAATGTTTGTTAGAAACAAATTTATTATTCATTTCTTCATGAACTGTCAGTCTTCAGTCTCATTTAACAGAATAAACAATGAACCAGATTATATGGTATACTTCAAGTCATTCGGTTGTTAAGATTTCTGCTATGAAATAAACCAAAATTGAATCTTTAATAAAGGTATGTTCTATTATGATCATTTATATAACAGTTAAATAGATTAGCCTCTTCCCAGTGTCTTTAATAAAAAACAGTAGAGGCTATTTGTATTATCGTTATGACGATGTGTTATTACTCTGCTAGTACACACTTTCATCTCATGTTAATGTCATTAACTTGACTCTGTAGTCGAGCATTCTAATTACTTCCAAATATAAATCAAACAGAAGCTAAAGAAAGAACAATGACAAATTGATTTAGACATGGAAGCCAGTTAGGAAATCTCCATTTTTATGCTTTCTAACTTCCTATCTGTGAAGGGTTCCCTTGTCAATGGTGGGGATATGTGGGCTGTGTCTTTCCTAGGAGGCCTAGTTAGACATATCTCCTAGCTACTAATGAAGAATTCACTCTGCTAAGGCTGGGTGTGGTGCTGCACACCTGTAATTTCAACACCTGGTAGACTGAGACAGAAGGGTCACAAATTTTGAGGCTAGCTTGAGGGACATGGCTAAAGCCCATCTCATTGAAAGCAGAAAAGAAACAAGGAGGGAAGACAGGAGGAAGAAAGCAAAGGAGACAGAAGTGTGAAAAGGAAGGTTACACATGAGAACCAAGTCTTGTTGACATAAGTGATGATTCAACTCTCAGAGGGATGAATTTGCAGACAGACACTTTTGGAAGCTAGACGCTAGACAATCACAAACAAACCCAACACTCACCCCATCTCTATTCATTTTCATGAAGCTTGTAGTTTCAGTGGGATGAATGACAATTAAAATTATTCATATTTAGAAGGAAGTGGTAAAATTAAAAAAAACAAAGATTGTTCATCAGATAAAGTGGCTAGGAAAAGCTTTTCTAAGTAGGGACATTTGAAAAAAAAAGAGAGACATCTGTTAGAAGACCAGATAAGCCATGTTTGACAGAGAAAACAGCAGCATAGCCAAAGACCCTGGGGTCAAGTTTGTGTTTAAGAAACTGAAAGAAAGGAGGAGGACAAAGAGGTCACAGGTATGTTCTTCCACATCCCTTCTTTCTTAGATTATTCTCAACCTTGTCCCCATTCCCTTCTTTATGTGCTGCTGAGACAGATATCCGTGTTTCAATGGAAAGCCTCTAAAGAAGCCTGGTGCATCCGCCAGTCACTCCTTTCATTTGGTGACAAGGTGGGCAGACATCTCTAGGAGAAGGAGCCACCTGTTGTACCCAGTGGTAAGGTGGAGGATCCCATAGCCACCCTGCTGCTCTGGTACAGCCTTGAGGGCCTTGGGGTGGGGGCTCAGAAGTCCTTACATGTCTCAGTAAGGGGGCATCCCATCTCTGAAAAGCCTGACAGGCTATGAGAAGCCTGAGTCCAGATCAAAGGCTCCATGAAGAGAGGCTTAGGGGCTCGAACAAGCACCAGGACCCACTCTTTGGGGAATTGTCTTTAGACATAAATAGAGGACTATTCCCAGGCCCATCAAGGACACCACTGAAAGGCAAGGGAGAATCTTTTCCCAATACAAAACCCCATACCTGTGAGCTGCTGATGTCAGGATGATATAAAGTAACCCTGAGGTTCTAGGCACAGGACTATGCTGCACTCCATTGATTTTGGTTTCCAGCCACCCACCCCTCAGCCCTCACCTTATTCAGCACAGCTAATGCTGTCCTAGGATGCTGCCCTTCCATCTGCTGAGCCCCATGCTGGAATTCTTATCAGCTGAATTACTGCCTCTGCCCAGATAAGAGGTAGAGTATTCTGACCAGAGCTGGTCATCCACCTCTGTCTCTGGTGAGCTGTGCCACCACCATTGAGTTTCCTGACCTCTGAATGACAGGTCTGGATAGGATTCACTCAGAAGACTCTGAAAGATTTATATCTCTGTTCCAATCTTTGCTGAATCCGAAGGACAAAATGGTTTTTCTAGGTGGGCTGAGATTTTCTGATACAATAAATCAAATAATCTCCTCTGGTGTCACCTAGTCTTATACTCAAATTAAGAACAGTTGTGTTGCTTTGCACATTGAGGTATAAGAAACAAGAGGTCAGTTTCATGCGATGTGGTGGCCCTCCATGTGGAATGCTCTGGAACAGAGTAGCACCACCATGGCTCCCTACATCCATCCCAGCAGACACTCCACACCTCCTCAGCTCCTGCCATAGCTTATGTGCTCCTGTCATTTCAGAACAAGCCCTTTACCCTAATGACAGAGTCTGATAGTTGCCAAGCAGTACTCCACATTAGCATATGATTAAAAGAAATAATTCTTTTCTCTCCAGTTCTACCTCTTAGAGGCCTTTGTAGTTACCTTCATGTTGCTGGATCAAAACACCTGACCAAAAGGAGCAGATGGGAGGAATGGTTTTATTTGGCTGACAATCTTGAGGGGAAGCTTCATGATGACAGGGTAAAGATGGTAGAACAGAAGCTGGTCATCGTCTCCTGCTAGCTGCAAGAGAGAGCTAGCTGAGCTCTGACCGGAGGAAGGAAGCTGGATGTGATATCCTTAAGCTGACCCTTAGAAACACACCTCCTCCTACAGGGATCCACCTCTCCAATTCTCGCCAGCTGGGAACCAAGTACGAAAAACACTTGAATGTATAGGGGGCATCTGATTAAAATTATCACACAGGCACTGGGTCTTCTCACATTTTTATCTCATTGATTTTATTCCATCCTGAATATATTAACGAAGTATTTCAATGTAACTGTATATTTTACTTTTGTTTAACTGTAATTTCTTCTGAGGGATGATCTTTAATTTTTTTTTACATTTTATATTTTAGGCAATGCTTCTCTATGGAGTACAGGTTGGCTTGGAGGGGGAGATGCTCTTGGATCCAGCTCCTGTGTGACAAGATTAGAGGTGTGAACCACCATGCCCATCTTGAGAGATTAAGGGCTGAGGAGAGGAAAGGGAATAATAAATATTCCCTGAGGGCCAACTTCACACAATGCCAGCAGAGGGTTAAACTATAGCCACTCACATATGAAGTTATGTGGTCTATGTTTGGGGGCTGGTGAACGTGGCCAGAGCCTGACTGAGACTCTAGGCCCATTTGTGGTCTGGAAGAGTCCATTTTGTGTCCTGTGACAAACATTTTCTAACATGAATTTACAACCACAAGGAGTCAAGGTGAGTAATCAAAGATCTGCTCTAGGAGCTCTAAAAGGGGTGCCATCATTCCCTCAATTGCTCCTTTGAGTACCAGGTTTGCCTTGTCAGGAGATGCTCAATGTAATAAAGAAACACAAGAACATTAAGTCCTCACTGTGGTGGGGTAAGACAGTCTTTAGAAGACGGATGAGAAAGTTTAGTCCGTTAGAGTTGCCAAAGAGGAAAATGAAAATGAATCAGACCTAGAGAATACCAGGAATGATGTTTATGGGAGACTTCATCAGAGAAGCATCTCTGGGTCACATCTAAGCAAAGCCCCAGGATCTACAGCAGCACACAGCTTTCAGATGGAGGGACAGCAGCTATGAAAGTGAAGTAACAGTGAGCTGTAGACCTCGCTGAGGTCACTGTGGCTGGTACTAAGTGAGGGCAAGAGGTTGAGAGATTGATGAAGAGGAGTGGCCAGAGATCATCTGTGTTGGCCTTGAGGTAAGAGTTGGCTCTTTGGAATAAGTTCTGTAAGCAAAGGGCCAGCACTGGATGGTTGTAGTAAAGAAAACATCCAAGAAGAGAGAATAAGTCCACATTGAATGACAAGGACTTGGGTAACCCAACTTCCCAAGGGGTGCCAGACCAGGTGCTGGGAAGAGGTGTCACTTGACTGCTCAAGTGCTAGAAAGGATTAGCACAGGGTGAAAAGAAAGCACATACCCTGAGGACAAGGGGCCATCAGCAAAGACTGAGAGGGGAGGTAGCAGGGGGCCAGAAGAAGGCTTGGTTTTCTCCTTGGCAAGTAGAGAAAGGGGAGCTGAGGTGTGGCTCCATGGTTGGGTGGCTGCCTAGCATATATAAGAGACTGGATCCATTCCATTGCAGAAGAGGGAGGAGTGGGGAGAGAAGAATATCCTCAGAAAATGATCTATGTTAAATGACATTATAGATCAAATGAGCCTAATAGGTACCTACAGACATTCCATTCTAATATTGAAGAAAACACCGTCTTTTCAGCAACCTATGTAACTTTCTCCAAGATACCACATTCATAGGAAACAAAGCAAGTCTTAATAAATATGGGAAAACGGAAAGGATATCATGCATTGTAACTGGCCACAATGAAATAATACTAGAAAATCAATACCATGAGGGATTTTGACCATGTGTGAACTCATGTAGAGTGAACAACACTTTCTGAGTGATGAGTAGGCAAAATAAGAAATAAAAATTCTTTAAATTGAATAAAAATGAAATTATACTATACCAAAATCTAAGAAATAAAATAATTTCCAAGAGCAAAATTTATAGCTATGAGTGTCTTCAATTAAAAAAAATTAGAATGATTTTAAATAGATAATAATACATCTTACTGACTAGGAGAAACAAAAGTAAATCTAATACAAAAGCTGTAATGGAAATAAATAATTAAGATAAAGGCTGAAATTATTGAAATGGAAACCAAAAAACACTCAAAAAATGTAGATTAGTTCTTTGAAAAGATAAACAAGTTTAGCAAACCCTTAACCAAGCTAACCCAAAGAAAGAGAATACCCGAATTAATAAGATTAGAGGCAAAAAAGGGAGAAATTATAGAAGAAAGCCATGAAATCCAGACAATCATTAGGGCTTGTCATTAAAGACTATTACACTCAACTGGAGAATCCAAAAGAAAAGAATGAATCTCTAGATGAAGGTGGCCTGCAAAAATTAGGTGAGATTGAGATAAGCAATTTTAAACAGATCAGTAGCAAGTGATGACATTGAAGCAGTAATTAGAAACCTCCCACCTAAAACTAGCCCAGGCCCAGATGGATTCACAGTCAAAGAACTAGCATTAAAGCTTCTGAAAGTATTCCATACAACGGAAAGGGAAGGAACACCACCAAACACTTGTTTATGAAGCCAGTATTACCATGGTACCAGAAGCAAGATTTCTCAATGGAATATTGCAAACTGAATTTTAAAAAAATCACACACACACACACACATCAAAAGATCATTCATCATGATCAGTTAACAATCTGCAGACAAAGGGATGGTCTAACATACTCAAATCAATAATTGTAACACATCACATCAGTGGACTGAAATCACATTAGCATTTCAATAAATGAAGAAAAGGCTTTTGACAGAGACCAATATCCCTTCATGATAAAAGTCCTAAAGAGGGCTGGAGAGATGCCTCAGCAGTTGAAGTGTTTGCCTGCAAAGCAAAAGGACCTGAGGTCAATTCACCAGTACCCACATGAAGCCAGATGCACAAGGTGGTGCATATGTCTGAAATTCATTTGCAGTACACCCATTCTCTCTCTCTCTCCTTTCTCTCTATCTTTTTTCTCTTTCTCTCAAATAAATAAATTATCTCTTTAAAAAGCCCTGAAGAGACTAGGAATAAAAGGAACATATCTCAATGTAATAAAGGCTGTGACAAACCTATAGCCAATATCATAGAAAATGGAGAAAAACATTCAATGTGTTCCCACTAAAATCAGGAACAATACAAAACCTGCCCATTTTTCATCTTATTGAATTTAATGTTTGAGGTTGTAGCTAGAACTATAGTACAAGAGAAGGAAATTAAAATTCTTTAATCTTTTTAGTTTTAGTTTTAGCAAATTATAAATTAATTTATAAAATCAATATATAAAATTCAGTCATCTTTCTGCATTCCAACATTTAACATGCTGAGAAAGAAGTCAGGGAAATAATCCCATTCCCAATTGTCTCAAAAATATATTAGAATAAACCCAACCAGGAAGTGAATGACATCTACAATGAATTTTAAGACAGTAACGAAAGAAATTGAATAAGACAATAGAAAACGAAAAGTCCTACCATGCTCATGCTTTGGAGGAATTAATATTGTGAAAATGTCTACAATTCCAAAGGCGACATAGAGATTCAATGTCATCCCTACTAAGAATTCTGTCATTCTTCAAAGAAATAGAAAAGTAATATTAAAATTTACATGGAATTAAAAAGAAAGATACTCAATAGCCAAAACTACCCCAAATGAAAAGAATGCTGGAGGTATGGTCATACCTGATTTCAAATTACACTGCAGAGCTATTGTAACAAAACACAGCATGGCCCTTGCACTCAAATAGACATAGATCTCCATGGAATCGATCAATGGATAGAGAATCCAGATATAAACTCACACAGCATGTGATTTTTTTTGACAAAGAAGACAAAAATACATGTGGGAGAAAAGATAGCCTCTGCAAAACATACTGCTCAGAAAACTGAATACCTACATGCAGAAGAAAGAAGCTAGATTCCTTTCTCTCATTGGGCACAAAAATAAACTCTTAATGGATCAGAGACCTCAATGTAAGACCTGAAACTATGAAGTTATTAGAAGAAACAACAGGGAAAACACTCTGAGACATGGTCATAGGAAAGGACTTTCAGGAAATAACACCCACACTGACATGAATGGTAAGCTTCTTCACGGAAAGGAAATGGCTCATCAAATGAAGAGACAGCCTACAGAAAGGGAGAAAAATCATTGCTAGCTATATATATATGACAGAGGAAGAAGATATGGAATTTACAAGGAACTTGGAAAGTGAAAAACACCTAAAAGAAAGCAAAGAGCCCAATAAAAATAAAATGGTCTAATGAAATGTAGAGTTCTCCAGTGATGAAATTCAAATGGCCAGTAAACTCGTGAAAAATGGGCAGAATCACTATTCGTCAGATTAAATTGAAAGGGCACTGAGATTCCTTTTCACCCCAGTCCGAATGGCAGGCATCAAGGAAACAGAAAACAACATATTTGGGAAGGGTGGAAACAGGGTGTCTCCCTATTGGTGGGTTATATGAACTAGTCTAGTCACTGTGGAAATCTGAATGGAGGGCACACAGAACTTCAAGTGAACCTATCACAGAAATCAATGTTGATGGCAACACTAGTCATGACAGCTTAGTTACAGAAATGACTTAGATGCCCAACAACATAAGAGTAGATAAAGAAAATGTGATATATATACATATACATATACATATACATATACATATATATCAGAGTCATAAAGAAGAACAAAGTTATGTCAGCTGTAGGAAAATGAATATAACTTGAGATAATCTTAAATTAACTAAGCCAATCTCAAGAAGAAAAATATTGTATGCTTTCTTTCATATGTGGTTCCTATATTATATATACATAAAATCATATATATGAAAGTGTAACTCTCTGGGGGAATAGAAAAAATTAACAGGGAGAGTGAAGAAAAGGGGGTATGGGAAGGAATCCACTTAACATGAATATATCTTAATGCAACACAATACTATGCAGAATGAACATATATTTGAAAGTTTTTTTAAAGGTTAAATATTAATTTTCCAAATCAAAAAAGGCAGTCCAATGAGATAGCCAAGGCAGGCCTGGTTTTAAGGTTCAGAGATTTTTGTATCTTTCTAAAGACATCAAGGGAACACAAACATAGCAGAAAGATCTTCAACTCAATCGTGCCAAACATTAACGCCCTCATTCTGATTCTAAGTGTTGAAAACATTCACCACAATGTTGCATGTGTCAGATGATACATATAACTCATGTCCTTTGAGATAAGAAAGAGTGGATGTGACTTCAGGATACAGGTGAGGTGTAGGTAAGAAGCATCTGTGGGTGAGACCAGCAGAGGCACAGAGGAGCTCTGGTTACCTGGCCACCCAAAGAGGACTTCTCTCAGCTCAACAGGAATATTCAAGCTCTGAGTCTCCTGAGGTTTCTTCTCAGTTAACTTCTCAAGAACTTATATTACATTATGGACTTGGCCAAAGTCTACCCCACAAGAATTTCTGCATAAGCTGGGAACTACAACATGCTCTCTGTCTTGGCTCACTTTCTGAGAAGAGATTAAATGACACTAGGCAAATGGAAACAAAAGGGACTATCATTTATTTAGAAAGTTCTAAAATTTTAATAAATCCTCATAAATTTTGTATGAGAACCAATGAGTTCCAAGTTCTGTTTCTGCTTGGGGTCATTTCCTTCTTGGAGAGACCAGTACAGGCCAGTGTATATGTCTGAACTCAGCTCAAGACTGGTTTAGGAGCCCACCTGGGCAACACAACAGCACACCGTTCACTTTATAACACACTGGCAACCTAGACTTAGTTCTCACACACTGACAGACAGAACTCTGTGTCTTTATTCTATTGCATATATTTAGACAAATTTTGAGCTCAATGAAAATAAAACATGCATGCATGTATACATAGAAAGAATATACCAAGTGTGCATTGTATACATATATGCATTTCTCCCTGTTTCTTGGTCATTTACTATAATACTAACTATACAAATGTGGTGTCTCAAACCTTTAATGTTAGCACTTGGGAGGTAGAGGTAGGAGGATCCAAGAGAGTTTGAGGCTACCCTGAGTCTACATAGTGAATTCCAGGTCAGCCTGAGCTAGAGCGAGAACTTCCCCAGCTTGGTAAAAAATTATTGCAAAGGGGAAACATTTATTAAAAAAAGCAATGAGAATAATAAACTAAAAATGGTCCATATAATATTTTCTTTTCCTCCTCCCTTTCTTCCCTCTTCCTTTTCCTCCTCCTCTTTTCCTTCTCTTCCTCCAACTTCTTTTTGAGGCAGGCTCTCATTGTAACCCCAGGCTGGCCTCAAACTCACAGCAATCCTCCAACCTCAGCTGCCTGAATACTGGGGCTAAAGTCGTGTCTAGCTAAATTTTCTTTTAATCATTCTTACTTTCATACAATATTGCTGGTAACCAACTTGCTATGGAATCTTTTGTAAAAAAAAATCACTAAATTCAATTAATAAAATAGACAAAAAACACATAGTATTCCCACTCTTTCAGAATGTAATTTGGGTGATCTCTAAGATTTTTTTCTGAGCTTTAAACTTTTAATAATTTTTGTATTTTTAAATCAATAAACTATGCATACTCAATATGAAAGGTACTAAAGAGAGTGGTTAAGTTGTACAACTTAAAAAAAGGACAATAAAAATATTTGGAAGTAAAAATATCTTTAAAATTAACCTTGCTAGATAACATTACCTGTTCACATGTGATATAATACTAGGTGTGGTTTTCCAGAATTAGTTATAAAATGTAATCATTTTTATATGACAACCAATTATAATATATTCTGCTCCAAAATTCTAGAGATTCAAATTATCCAAGTATGAGCACACAATACAGGGATCATAGAATAATACTGCCCAAACACACAGCCATCAAACTTCTCCAGAAAAGAAGTGAACTAAATGTACTTGGGAATCTCCAATCCTGTTAATTTTAACATATTTTCAAATTTGAAGCCCTTAATGAATTCACAGCTGTATAAAAAAATGGAAAGATATAGAATGTTACATATCCCAATGACAGCTAACGTTAATAGAGGATATCCTACGAACCAGGCAGTGATTAAAGCGTGTGCATACATTTATCTCATTTCAGCACACATTTATGAGGGAGATAATATTGTTTCATTTTATTGATTAGAAATCTGAGGCAGAGGAGACATATATCTAAGGAAGCACTAAATTTAAGACTCAAAAGTAAATATTATGACTCCATATTTAAAAAAGTATTTATTTGTGTGTGTGTGTGTGTGTGTGTGTGTGTGTGTGTGTGTGCGTGTGTGTGTGTACACCAGGGTTTCTTGTCATTGCCATTGTATGCCTCTCCAGCCTTTTGTGGGTGACTATGGAATTGAACTTAGGCCAATGGACTTTGCAAGCAAGCACCTTTAACCACTGAGCCATCTCCCCATCCCCCAAACTCCAGTTTTATATTTGTACTGAGCAGACAATACTTTGCCTACATAACTTGCATTTATAGATCCAACCCAGCCTCATATAATGCAGCTCACTCTCTGTGTTCTGAAGAGTGCAGCACACATCCTGAGAATTGTTTGAAACTAGGTTGAAAGCCTACAATGATACAAGAACATGAAGGACAGGCAGATGGGGTCAGAGACAGAGTCTGGAGAAGGAGCATGGGCAGCCTTTGCTGACTGGCTCTATGTGTGGGTTGTGGAAGGAAAGCAATAGCATCTCAAATGACTACAGCAAGAAGGAGAAAGGTCGGGCTAGGAAGGCACAGCAGTAAGAAGAGCCAGTCGGGGCCTCTGGAGGGAGTGGTGGTTTCAGGCAGAGTGGAGATGCTTATGAGACACTCAGATGCAGAAGCCATGTGGGTAGTTTGACAAAAGAGCCTGTGCCAGCTACGCTGGTGATGCTGTCCATTGTAGCTTCCTGGGCTTCAGTGTTTTCTAGTTGAGGGAGTTACTGGATGAGGGGTAGATGTGGGTGCTACAATGAAGTCAGAGAGACTCAATAACCCACAGGATCAGAGAAGGCAACAATGGAACCCTTCCACAGGGTGCTGACTAAGTCTCCTCTGCTTTCTACCTTTGCATAGAGCCTAGGTTTGCTAAAAGTCTGTAAGTCTTTGAGGAAATTGGTACAGCTGTCCGTCAGAGTACCTAATCAGGGATTTTTGTCCTTTTTCTAAGAAGGTGGGACATTCTTTCACAGATGCTGTGAGTCCTTTTAGGTCTAATGTTCAAATATGAGCCTGGCTCAAAATCAGATGCTCTCATTAACAGATCACATCCTAGCTTCATTCCAAGAAGCTGAAGGTGGAAAACAGAAACAGTGGGAAGAAAACAAACACAGACAGGAGAACACTCGTGCCCACGAAGGCCTAGAGCTAGCTATTAGTCATGCCACCCTAATAAGATGAGAGGACTCCTTCAGACAAGAGAAGGTATTTTGGATGGAGGCTCATTAGAATTTATTGCTTAATTTCCTCCTTAACTTTAAGTGGCCAGACAGGCAGAAATAATGAAGATACCAATAAAAGACTGCTCTCTTTACCACTCAACATTTTTAATTGCTCAAATTTAAAATATTATTTTTTTCCTGAAGCTTTTAGAATAAAGATGGGATGTTTAAAAATATAAATCTGACTTCAGCTCAAATCAATGACAAAAATAGATGGATTTAGAGATACTGCTTGAGTGTACCAAGCTAAAATGCAGGAATAAAAAAAAAGATTCCTGTGGCAAACTCTGGCATCACCTCCTAACAATTATTACAATTTATGTCTATAAAGCATGCCCTTTAAGGTTTAATTGTGAATAGCTACAGCTACAGTGGTGATTAATTACCCCACCTCACTGTGACTTAGCTTTCCACTGCCTGTAATGACATGAATAAGCAACATTAAGGCTGGAATTCAGGCTAAGTACTTAAAAGCAACAACACAGAGAAAATTACTTACCATATGGCACTTCCAGTGGATGGCCCGTTACATCACACCATCCAATGGGATGGATATCAGGGCTGTCTGCATCCATCCAACAGTCGTATTTATGATCCCAGCCATCAAAATGAACCTGTTAAAAGGATTTGGGGGGTAGTTACTATTTTGCAATTAATGTTTCACGATTCCGTCATCAAAACATTTGAATGCACTGGGTCTGAAATTTTGTTAATGATGACCTTCCAACTCAAACAGTATTTTAAAGGTGCTATGGTATAGCCTTTTAATCTAGACAACAATGGCTCCTCGACTGACGTTTCAAAGAAATTACAAAGGTTAGGGAATGAATTTTTTGTCAGATTGATTAGAATACTGAGACCAATTTGTTTTCTCAGCGACTACAAATCCCATAATGCGGTTAAAAGGACATGTTCTGTCCTGGGACACTCTCCCACTAGCCAATACAAGCACCACATCAGTGTGGTGACATAAGATCACCCATCTGGCATCAGTGAAAGCTCATTACCTCTAGGGATGACATGGATCAGAGCATAAGAAAGAATAAATGGCTCAGGACTCACAAATGAGAATACAGTAAGCAGAGAAGACAATATATATTACTGAGATAGACAGATTTCATTCTCTCTCTCTCTCTCTCTCTCTCTCTCTCTCTCTCTCTCTCTCGACAGACAGAAACATGAAAAAAATGAGCCAGCTAATTTCAACCTTATTTTCCACAAAGAAATGAATTTAAACGAATCACAGACCACAAAAAAAAAAAACACCTAAAAGTAAAAAAAAAAAAAAAAACAGACAAAATGATGTAATATGAATAATTGTGATGCTAGGATATTTGGGGATTTACTGGCACACAGAATGTGTTGATTATATAAGAGTAAATTAATTTATTCAGCTCTCACTATAATCCAAATAACCGGTGAAAGAAAAAAGTAAGTTATAAGCACTTGTAACACATTTATCAGACTAAAGATATCAGAAAAGTTTAATTAAAATACAGGCAAAAGACTCATCAGACATTTCAGAAAATTTCATAAATGGTCAATCAGTAAAATTTAAAAATTTTAATTTTATTTTTCTTTTGTCTTTAAACCGGAATGCGCTTCAAGATCCTTCTTCCCTGAGAAGCCAAATGAGATCTTACTACACACAGATCAAGTGGCTCACACCCTGGGGAAGTGAGCCACTGGGGAGAG
Organism: Zapus hudsonius; assembly: GCA_004024765.1. Taxonomy (NCBI): domain Eukaryota; kingdom Metazoa; phylum Chordata; class Mammalia; order Rodentia; family Dipodidae; genus Zapus; species Zapus hudsonius. The sequence continues at coordinate 23,367 of PVHP010006257.1, read as the reverse complement.
AAACCATACCCTTGGGAACAGGAGTGTAAGATTGTAAACAACAGAGGCTGAGAATCCCTGTCAGGATCTTGCTGAGTTCAGTCTTTCTTTTTCTCTTCCTGTGCAATGAGGTGTAAAACTGAAAACCTAAAAAAGCTAATTCAGGAGCCAGGCATGGTGGTGTACACCTTTAATCCCGGCACACAGGAGGCAGAGGTAGGAGGATCACCATGAGTTCAAGGCCACCCTGAGACTACAGAGTGAATTCCAGGTCAGTCTAGGCTAGAGGGAGACCCTACCTCGAAAAACAAACAAACAAACAAACAAAACTAATACAGGGAAATGCTGTCTCTGGACGTGGCGATAACATTCATCAACTCCTAGTAGCTGTGGATTCCTGCACATGGTTGAACCTGTTAATACTTCATCATTGATGGGAGGGAGAATACAGGAGACTCAGACCTTCGGGAATGACCCATCAGGTTCATCACTGGTATATCCACTGGTAAATTGGCCACCCCACAGAAAAGAACCCTCTACCCTAATTTAATTCTATGGTTATAAAACAAAACAAAAAAAGAACAAAAGTATGATGGGGATTAATGAGAAAAAAGAAAGGTGTTAATGGGAGGGGAATAACAGGGCAATTGGAGGAACTAAGATATATATATATATATATATATATATAAAGAATATGTATGAATATGTCAAAATGGAAAAAATTTAAATTAAAAAATAACACAGTTTTCAGTTTGACAGCAGATAAATAATTTTATACTTTATTCAATATTGTCCCCTTACTTCATTAAAACCTTCAATTATCCTTTCCAAGGCTGTATATCATTACTTATGAAGAAACATCTCTTAATCTATTAACAAGATCCTCCCCTCCCCTGCAGGGGCTGTCTAAACTTGAGGTAGTAAAAATAAATCTGTACCCGTAAACAACTTTATGACAGATATTCTAATCATTTCAAGTTTTCATATCTCTGGGGTGAAAATTCAATTTAAAAAATTTTAAACAGATGGTCAAGTTAATAGAGAATCCTGGAATCGAAGGATATTTACAAGTCCTCTTGAAAAGCAAAGAATTATTTTGAAACCCAAATCACCTACAGCACCATAGTTTATATATTTATCATTTTTCATAAATTTGAGGTTCTATAACTTAAATATATTATAGGCCCTTCTAGGTTTATCAGACTAGAAATCAGAAGTCAGAGGTCAGAGTTCAGCCCTGTCTTATATTTCTATCCTCAAACTGTTGTGATTGACAATTATACACAGTAAGTATTAACTGTGTACAATTATACACAGTAATTATTAGGGGAAAATGACCTAGATTTTAAGAATTAGATGAGAATATCACAAAAACCAAGGATTATCTCTTTAGAATAAATTCAAAGCGATTTGTCCTCTGAGCTGACATTTTCATTCTATTTTGTCTGATGGTTCAGTGCCCACTGTCAGAACAACATGCAAGATGGTAATCATTTCTCCTTTGTGTTCCTTTGGGCAGTTAGAACAGAAGATATTTTTTAGGACATTGAGGGAAATATGTAAGCTCAATCAAAATAATTTTATTAACATAAGTGATTTATTACACTTATTTTCTCCTGCTATATAGTTTTTAATGTTTAATTTTTGGTTTTCGAGGTCTGTTAGATATGCATATTTTTATCATCAAAGTCCACAAATCTATTTTAAATGCTTATGTTGAATAAATTGTAAGCATACATGTGATACTAACTTATTTATATGCACTATCTACTGTACCTGGTCTAGCTTTAATTTAATGCATCTTCAGTTAACTAAGCTCAACCTTAGTTTCATTCCAGGAAGAAGAAGTGAATTTTAGTATGCTGCCATGACATCAGCTACTCATAACTACTGCCTATAAGGTTACAGTTTGCCTTGATTCTTGTGTTGGAGGGCTTTGAACTTGGTCAAGGGATGGTACAGAGGGCATTCACGGTAGTATGGAGGACAGGGGTCGGCCTCATTACAGGCATGCTGCAACAATGTTGCAAATGTCTTTACAGAATACCACTGTAATCCAAGAGCAAGAAAGTTGAGTAAAGCTGGGAGGGGGGAGGTTTGCCATATATTCAAGGCACAGTTGATAAATAGATACAGATATAGATATTATATATAGATATATTTATAGGTAGGTATAGGTGTAGATATACTTATAGATATAGATGGATAGATATAGATACATACACATACATATATATCATATATATTCAATGTATATACAATATGTTAAATATACATATAAGTATAGATTATGGACATTAAGTGGGGAGATTTATGCATAAGGTAATATATAAATCACCTCACTCATTCTCCACAGTATATTGCTTTAGTAGATGATGACTAGGGGGTCTCAAAGAGGTCAGGAGGTTTAGCAAAATAACACTGTCAGCAAAAGCCTAAACCAGACTTCAGCTAATGGTTTACTGTGAGACCACGCAAGGAAATAAACTGCTCAGATATCTAGATCTCTTTTGAGAATCTACTGCAGCAGAATGAAGTACATAACAACCATCAGACAACATTTCTGTGGTGAAAATAAGAGGCTGTTGAATAACTCAGGGATGTAGTCCAGAGTTATCTGTACTTTCCATATTAAATATGGTTTGCACAATAAGCCAATATGTTTAAAGGACTATGGAGAAAAGGAAAAACATATAAATGCCATTATCCTCATTCTATATATAAGATTCCTGGTACACACTGGGACTGAGAAGTCCACCCACCATTCCCAAGACAATACAAGAACCACTGATGCATGAGCCACTTTGTGCATTTGGTATTGGAGAATTGAAGCTGTGTTGTTAGGCTTTGCAGGCAAGGGCCTTAACCGCTAAGCCTTCTCTCCAGCCCTCTTTCTACTCTTTCAGAAATCACTGACATGCATATCCTTTCTTGTTCATGTTTCTAAGTTTTATGGAAAAGCTTTTTAAACACTAAATTAGAAAATTAATGTTTTGCTATAGCTAATTCTAAACTTCTTTTCCTATTCAAGACGACTTTCATCTTATTTCTTAGGGCGGTGGTTTCCAAAATTTAGTGAGCAAAATATTAACCATCTCTTTTCTAACCAAACTCTTACCTCATCAGAGGTCATGAGTGAAGGGGAAATCTGTGTGCCTTACCAGAGATCTTATAGTATTTGCTGCTGTTAGTTTGGGGATAACAATTTTACAAATGTTTCTTTAAGCAATGGGATTGTAATGTATTAGCCATTGAACCCAAGCTTTAGCCAAAGGAATCAAGAGGAACTTAAAAGAAAAAGTCCTGGGTGTTTTTCACTTCAGTAAGGCAGGGGACCTGAGAGGAAGCTAGTTGGAGGCCTGATGCAGAGGACATTCATTTTCAAAATATAGCCGCCTAAATTCCCGTTTCTTTATTTCTACGGCTACAGGTATAACAAATACAAGCAGGTTTTCCCCATGAGATTCCCACCAGAAAGAAACGTGGCCAAATTTCTAATAGAATTCCAATGGTTTTCATCCTTGTTAGGAAATCTCTAAATATTTCATCATTAGGCATGAAAACAGCCATGTTCAGGGCTCTGTGATTACACATCTGTGGGTTGTGTCTTAGGAAGAAGAACCTCTTTCATCAGCAGTGGGAGGAAAAATAATCTCAGAATCAGTTTATGATGATAGCTAACATAAATATTTTCATAATCTTCACCACGAAGTTTATAAAATCCAAAGCACCGAAGCAGTAAACTAGGAGATGACCCAAGCTGTACATTCACTGTTCATTTAGAGGCCATTTCCTCTACGATTACCCACAGGCTGCCTGCCACCCTTCATCTTCTTTTCAGGACAATGACTCTGGAGGCAGAAATTGTTTCAATACATACTTTCAATTTGTGCTGAAATTTGAATTGCCTCTTTAAATTGTCTATGCCACCAACTCAAACAGGATGTGAGCTGTTTATGATAAAGAAAATGGGATTTCTAGGAACCTAAAGAATGTGAAAAGAAACAAAAGGTGGTTCTAGCTTGAGGGACCACATCACTGATTTCTCAAGCAGACAGTTGACAGGTATGCTGGTACACACCCACAACCCCAGCATTTAGACAGCTGAGGCTGGAGAATGATTGTGAATTTGAGGCCAGGGGCTGGAAAGATAGATCAATGGTTAGGGGCCTGTCTTAGTCAGGTGCACATCACTGGGATGAATCTCCACACCAGGTACAGTTTTGGGAGGAAAGTATTTATTGAAATAACAGATCCAGGGGAAGTTTCAGAATGGCAAAAGAGGCTGGCTCCCTTTCACAGGTCCAAGCAAAGACAGAGACCAGCACCAGCACCTCCAAAGTAAGCAAGCTAAACAGCAGGACTGCCAGACTTCAGCTCTGACTGCTCTTTGCATATGTATAGCTGGAATTTCACATCCACCTCAGAATCACCTTAGGGCTAGAACCTAAGATCAGGCCTAGTTGACACCTCCTCCAGCCAGGCAGCTGGAGAAAAACTTTTATACTTTTGAATCTTTTGGGGGAAGTTCAGTCAGTCAAACTACCACAGGGCCCTCGCTTGCAAAGCTGGATGGCCCAGGTTTGAGTCCCCAGTATGCACATAAGCCAACTGCACAAAGTGGCACAGGTGTCTGGAGTTATTTGCAGCAGCAGAAAGCCCTGACACAACCATAGTCTCTTAACTCTCTCTCAAATAAATGAATATATTAAGAAAAACAACAATACCCTCAAAAGATAATTGTTGAGAGCAAAAGTAATATTTATTAATAATCAGACAATCCTGGCAAGCACAACCCAAAACTTTCTAGGAAAACCACAATAATAACTCTAGATAGTGTAACTTGGAAAGGATTGTAAAACAAATATTGAATTCCCAGTAAACTAAAAGTAACTGGGAAATATTACATAATTCTCATTACAATTTAGAAAATCTTTACTACTATAAATTACAATTTACATAATTTCCCAGTAGGAATTACATGTACAGAAATTTACATAAAGGACAGTAAACAAACAGGAGACACTCTGATAGGGCAGAGACAATGATTTACATACAGTCATACAGAGAAAAAGCATAAACATGCAGACATGCTGAGTGTTAGAATGGAAATGACCACTAGAGACAGCTCTGAAAGGAAAGGTTTTAATAGGAGGAAAAGCGAGCTGCCGGGCTATTTTCACCAAAGGTGGTGAAAAGGCGTGAGGCAGGTTTAGATCAGGGCTTTTAAGGGGAAAATATTCAGGCTGGGGCCCAGGTGGTCACATGAGGTTGGGTGGAGGGCTCATGTGGTCACATGCTCTCAGGATTAGGAAGGATCAGGAAGGACAGTCCCTCGGGCCATAATGAGATACAGCAGGTATAACTCTTGTTTAGGAGGGAGTATTTATCTGTGACTCTTGTTGATACTTCTCTTGAGGCTGGTTGGGGAAGAGGATCAAGGTGAAACCTGAATTTGACCTAACATTGAGGAGCTAAGAACATCATAAGCACTAATTCTAAGCTGTCGGCAGTAATGAATGTATGACCTATCTTTCCTTTTTTATTCTAATAGCTTACCTAATAACTTACCAATTTGATCAGTGCCAAGTTCAAAATTGGCTTTATAATAAATTCTTCTTGATCACTGAATAATGTCTTATAAGCCTGCTAACGTTCCTTTTACATATTGTGCTGGTTTGAATGTCACATGTCTCACATTGCCTGAAATGTTTGCAATTATGCCTCATACTTGGTCCCCAGCTGGTGGAGCCCTTGGGATGTGGAGCCTTGCTGGAGGAGGTGTGTTGCTGTTGCTGGGGGCAGGCCTTGGGGTTCATTGGGAGTCAGTGAGCTCAGTGGGAGTTCCAAGCTCACTGACACTGACTGTTTCGTTTCTGATGGTGTGACAAGATGTGACATCCTGCTGGTCACCACGACCAAACTTGTCCTTGAAACTATGAGATAAACCCTTTCCTTCCTTCTGCTGCTCCTGGTCAGGGATTTTGTCCCAGCAATGAGAAGGGATATTCTGTAATCTCTTTTGGTATTTTGATTATTATGTGAGAACAGAAACTGTGTTCTCTACCGCTTTGTCTCTAGTATGAGGTACTATCTGGAGAGTATTTATTTAGGCAATTTAACATTCCATTTGTTGAACAAATAAAGGAATGACTGACTTTATAAAACAATTAAGCAAGTACTATGAAAACCTATGTCTAAGAGTCCAGTGAAGTTGAATCTGATTTATTTATGAATATACTTTACCTACCACCATTTATTCAGCATAATTTTATAAAATACATGGAAGTGTGTGATATTCTTTTGAACCATTTATTCTTCTAGCATATGAAAATAAACACATGTTCCTCTTGGTTATAATGAACAAGAAGTGATAAGTGGAAATTTGGATCTAAATAAAATCATGACCAAGCTAGACTGAGGGAATGATGACTGGTCCACACAGCTCCATCCGCATCTCAAGGATCAGGCAGAAAAAGTAAGATTTTTGAAAAATAAGCTTGTTTTGATCCTCAGGGATAAACACCATAAAAATTAACCAAACTAGACAAATGTGTTTTTCTCCACAAAGGGAAAAATTTTGGAGGGGCTGGTATTGAGATAGGAGTTTCTCAGAGCAAGACTTGATGAATAATTCTTGGAACATTGAATGTAATGTTGATAAAAGGTAAAACACAAGCCATGACATGAATGGCTTTGTACCATGTTCCCTGACATGTTACCACAGGACCAAAAGCAAAGAAACTGCACACATGTTAAAAAAATAACATAGTAATGCTTAGTCATAGGATATATATATATATATATATATATATATATATATATATCAATCATTGCCAGTTTCATGTCATTGTTACAGAGCACATGAGAGCAAGCACTTCTCAAGCAAAAGATGTGTGCCTCATGAAGAGAGTGGCTGGAACCATCAGAGGGAATGGAACCATCAGAGGGAATGGTGTGGGCATCTAGGAAGGCTTCAAGGCTGTCACCACAGAGTGGCTGAGCTAGCACATGGGGAAGGACTAGGAGAGGGAGACCATTAGAGCAAGCAAGATAATGAGTTGGTAAAGCCAAATACATTTATAGAAACCTTTTGGAGAAGTACTAACTCAATTCCAGGAGAACCAGAACTCCCTTTAGACAACAATAATCTCTTCTGAGGGTGGAGTTCCCACTACCTAATTACTTCCCCTGAGCTCCACCTCTGCACAGCATTACAGTGTGGACCCGCACATGAATGTGTAGGCTTCAAACCATAGCAATCTCCAGGTACATAGACATCAATAAGTGAACAGATTTCTGTTCTTTGAGAATCTGACCTTGTAAAGCAATGTATTTAGCCCTTGAATTTTCAATAAAACAGATTGTAAGTTATCTTCTTAGCCTTCTTATAAGCAAAGCAATGCTTTATAAACTTTTCCCCCAGAATAATGGCATCTGCTGGGATTATGCAGGGCAGATGCAGCCTACCCTTATAGATCTATAGCATGTCTCCAAAAAATAAATGTCTACCTCTCTAGACAGTTCTGTCAAAGTCTTTCAAAGTTCTTTAATATAAAATGATGCAACATTGTCCATTAAACTGAAGTGAACCTCCTATCACATATACATATGACAAAGGAAATGTTAAAGCAAATAAATAGCAAAAATTTTAAAGGGAAAACTAGTTCTTGTGCTATTGTTATATAAAGAATATCAAAATGAAACAGGATTTTGAACTTTTTTAGTGTGGATCATTTTGTTGTTGAATGAGGATAGGATGAAGTCTATTCTGATCCGATAAATTGGTTCCTATAAGAAATTGATTCCCTTAGCCTTATGTGCTGGTGATTAAGCCTCATATTTGGTGGAGTTTTTGGGAAGTGGAGTCTCCCTGGAGAAGTATTTCATTCGGGGTGGACCTTGAGGTTTATTAGTTCAGTCCTAGCTACCTGCTACCTCTCAGCTAAGGTGACGAGTTGTGTTGTCCAGCCACTCTCTCTCTCTGCCATCATGAAATACCACCTCCAGAGTGTAAGCAGCAGCAGCAGCAAATCCTTCCCTTCCAAATGCTGCTTGTGGTTGGGTATTTTGCCCCAGTAATGAGAATGTAACTTCTACAATATTCAAGTAAAAAAAAAAACACCTTAGCAGAGAAATGAAGATTAATGTGTGTGTCCTGCATGAGATGAAAGAAGGAACAGGTTAGCGATCAGAAGCATGGAAGTGGCAGGTGAAGCTAGGAGCACGCAAGAACTTACACAGGTGATGAGAAAAAGGCCCAGAGAGAGGAGTATGTGAGCAATACACTCTATGTCTCCATCCACCTGGGCTGAGAAAGCAAGCCTTTAGATACGCCAGTTGTGGCCTTGGCTTTCTAATTTCTGGTTCAGTTTTGTCCAATGAGAGGTATCAGCAGGACTTAGGAGTGGCTCACACCCTCTCCTGTTTCTTCAGTCCTTGCTGACTCCTCTCCCTCTGCTCAACATGTAGTAAACCTTCCTCTGTTAAATTCTGCATGGGAACTGTTTCCTCTAAAATGCTGACTGATAACACAGGTCTCCAAAGTAATCCTGAGGGATTCTATTAAGATGTGGAAAGGGAATATGAAGCATAAATAACTCTGAGACAGAAAGAAAGAGAATCAGGATAGAATGGTAAAGAAGTAGCCACGAGGCTTCTCAAATAGGGAGGTGTGGCCACCCACACCAAAGCCATAGAGAAATTACAATGTCCATGCTGGTAACAGCATCCGCAGTGAGGTGACAGATTTTGACTATGGCAGGCTGCAGCAGCAAGAATGGGACTCAACAAAAAGCACCCTAATAACTAGACTGGTGATGATAATCACAGTGCATGTGTTTCCCCAACAAGTCTGTCTGCTGGTCCACAGAAAGCATCATTTAGTAATAGGATGACCTTGCAGAGAATGACAAAAGATAAGATTGAAGAAACAGGGAAGAAATGGGATGTACAAGTAGAAATGTTTCAGGAAAGAGGAGGAAGACAAGGGATGTTTTCTCTAAGATAAATGAACATGGTTGGAGAAATGGGAAATGTAGGGTTTAGCAAAAGGCTGCTTCTAGTTTCTGTGGCCCATAGAAAGCAAGGCCACTTGTCGGTAGCAGAAGGGAGTCCAGTTGAATGAGGGAAGCAACAGAGAGAGATTAACAGGCAGGAGAGTTTGCTCTGGATGGGATTTCCAGGCTTGGGAGTTTAAAGACAGAACTGTCATGTGTGATAGTAAGGCCTCATTCATGACACGGGACAGTTGACAAATATAGAAAAGACTTGTAATGGTATCAACAGCTCATGGCCTTCCCTGCTCTGAGCTGGTGCAAACAGAAGTCCACTGAGAAAAACTGACCTGACCTTCTATAGATAGTAGATGCTTGTGAGACCTTGATGCTGGTGCATAGCTAACATACTTGAGGCTTCACTTTTAAATGTTCTGTTTATTCTCTTTTATCAAAAAGGATTTGTACTTTGCTCCAATGTTACTCAAAATCAAAGGTGTTTTATTGTTTCAATCCAAAAACATCCTATTAGAATGAAAGAATATGTTGTCCCAGAGTCAACAATACAGACTATGTTTAATGGGTCCATTTACACTCTGCAGTCATGTCCTGTTAACTACATGAGTCCATTAACATAAATGTATGCACTCAGGGATAAGGAGAATGAACTTCCACATAAAGGGTTTGTATTTACATAAATGGAACCCTCAGAAACAGGCAATTTCTCCACTGACTACGGGCTTTATGTACAGCTAAGCACTCATAACAACCAGAACAATGCATTTGGCAAAACATTTGATTTCTGAAGAAAATAAGCTATGCTCAGGTCAGAAAATAATTTTTAAGCAAGGGAGAAGAATGAACATCTATGATTAGCATGTTTGCCTACAATTTTCTTGCATAATTCAACATCAGAAGTCAAACTCATTTTTGATGAAATTATATGTACCTTCTTATCTGTGGGACAAAACACCCAACTGGTGATGGTTAAGTTTTGTTGTCAACTTGACCTTTCAAGTAATCTTGGGTGGGTCTCTGAGGATGTTCACAGGAAGGCAGCCTCTCTGTAGGGGGCAGGATGTAAGGAAGCTCAAAGGAGCTAGAAATCAACATCCTTTCCTGTGTGGGCAATGCAGGAAGAAAACTCCAAAGACTCTGGAAGCCAGTAAGTCTGGGATAGAATTGCAAGACCCCACCCTAAGGTTATATAAAGGGGAAGAAATTCTCTTCTTGGCTTCTGCTTGTTTGCTGTTCTGTGTGTGGTATCTCTGGGACAAAACACCCAACCCAAAGTAGTTTATGAGAGGAAAGGGTTTATTTCAGGCTTACAGTTTCCAGGGGCAAGTTTCCTGGTGGTGGAGTAGGTATGGCAGAGCAGGGCTGGACATCACATGTTGTCATATCAGACAGGAGATTTCAGCAAGAGTGAATCAGCTGATTGGGTTATATAAACCTCAAAGCTAAACTCCAGGTAAGGTTGATAGCCTTTCAGAAAGGTTGCATCTCCCAAAAGCTCCACCAGCCAGGGATTAAATATGAAGCATCGTCACCAACACATGAGGGTAAGGGATACTTTATGTTCTGACTACCATTTTATAATTGTTGGCCAATAGGGCTGTTGGTACAGAAAATAAAAAAGAAAAGAGAGAGAGAAAAAATTTAAAAGAACAACAAAGTAAATACTCACAATCTGGTTTCTGCTCCCTAAAATTCCATGTGCCAAGGACTAACCATAAGGTAAAATTAAAGTATTAGACAAAGACACAATCACCTAGGAATTTTTTTTACCTTTTATTCTAGGCAGAAGCCAAAAACGCCCCATTATTGTGTAACTAAAAAGTTCCTACTGTTTCTAATATGTGTTACTAAATATTTCACATCTATCAATTAATCCTCTGCCTTGCTTCCACTTTTTAACCTCAGAATCCTATAGCCTGGGTTCTCTGGTCAGAAATTACAGTCCTTCATAGGTCATACATCAGCCCTACTGATGAGAGAAGATGACATTGATAATTAGTTGGTGATATTTCCAAAGAAACAAATAATTATTCTAAACACAATTTAGTGTCATTGAACATAAATTTATGTGCATTTTATAGCTAAAATTAAGTATTTTATTTAAAAGAGAATATCTGAATGGTCACCAGTCACTAACCATCAGAGAAAATTAAAATCACAATGAGATCACCTTACCCCGGCAAGAATGGCTGTTAACAAAAAGACAGAAAAAGGGAAAAAAAAAGACCAAACTGATGAACATGTAAAAATTAAAAAGGGGTGTGTGGGGGGGGGACTGTTGGTGGAAATTTAAGTTAGTATAGTGATTTGGGAGGAAAGTATGGAGGTTTTAATAAATAAATTAATTAATTAATTAATCTGCCATATGATCTAGCTATCCTAGCTCTGAAGATATATCCAAAGGAAATAAACTCAACATGCCAACAAACAGCTGCATTCCCATTTTTATTAAAGTACTAGTTATAGTAGCTAAGAAATGTAAACAACCCAAATGTCCAAGAACTGATGATACATCCATAATAAACATAGTAACCTTTGGAGCATACACCCTAAAGATTCTACTCTTCACTACAGAGATATTTGTTCCGCCTTTTTTGTCACTGTTCCTTTCAATCTAGGTAGGCACCGAAATCAGCCTAGATGCCCATCAACAAATGAATGGATATTGAAGATGTGGTACATATACACAACGGAATTCTATTCAGCACTAAGGAAAAATAATGAAATAATAAAACTGTCAGGGAAATGGATCAAACTGCAAAACATTAAACTAAATGAGGTCACAAAGGCACCCATTCTCTGGCATATGCAGCTCCGAACTTGGAACAGCTTAAGTTGATTATAAGTGGTGTAAGCATTAGGAGTATTGGCATGGAACTTGAATGAAGCTAAGGGAAAACAAAAATAGGGAGGGACAGGAGCCTAGCCAACAAGCTCAGGGGCAGAATACAGGGGATGGAAAAGTCTGGAGGGGCAGATAGGGAAAGGAAGGATAGGGTGGGGGACACGCAAAACCAATGACAGAGTGATTCCTTTTTATCAAACTCTCCTACCAGATAGCAAACTAAAAGATGCGACCTTTAATAATAAGGGGAGAGAGGGTGATCACACAGACATAAGGGTCCTGTGGAGAGTAGAGGGCTTAACCCTAAAACCATGGGCACTGGCTAGTGAATCCCAGTGCCAGATCTGTGATATTCCCCACAGTGAGCTGTCAGTCAGGGAGACACAGGAAAAAGAATGCAGGCCATTAACAAAGCCCTTGGTTACCCACCAGCACTAAATGGGAAGACCCCATTGCTGAAGATACCATAGGTCACAGACACAGGACATGGAGTGTTCCCACTAGATCCTAGAATCAAGCCCTTCTAGGAAGCCAGGGCTAGTCCTCATAGTGCTGGGAAGTGCTACACAAGTTGCTGAGGGATAGTAGTCATCAAAGCATGAACACGGAGGACACTCAAAACACTTCAAATAAGAAATTCAAAAATTGCAGAAAGATCACCACTAAATTAGTCTTGTAACAACACCCCCCCAAAGCTCAGGGAATACTGCTAAAGAGGGAACAGAAAGAGTGTGAGAGCTACAAGGTATGCAGGTATCCTTTGGGATATTGTCCTTGCAACATGAACTGACTGGTGCATTCCTGACCCCACAGTGGTTACCAGTACCCACGCAGGACCAGCATGGTTCAGAGCCCATCACCATTTTGACATGGAGGAAGGGGAAGGATAAAAGGAAGGAGACAACAAAACAGAGGAAGGAAAGAGGGATCTCAGGGACAGGAGAAAGGGGGCCAAAAACAATAAAGGGATGGAATATAGTCAAATCAATCTGTGTTCATATATTAAAGTTCTGAATAAAAAAAATGTGACACATATACACAATGGAATATGACTGTCATAAAAGGATGAAATTCTGGGAACTAGAGATGACTTTATTAGCTGGAATGTCCAAGCACAGAACAAGAAGCATCACAGGAGACAGGGGAAGCTGATCGGTGGGGACTAAGTCACAGGAGTAATTCTGCTGAGCTACTGCACTTTGATCAATAACAGTGATGGGCTCACTCTAACCCAAGCTGACCTGGACCTCACTCTGTAGCCTGGGCTGGCCTTGAGCTCACAGCCATCCTCCATGACTGGCTTGGATTTTCAATGATTTTACCATAAAGAAATGAAGCATGTTGAAGAAGATAGATATGCTCACCCTGATTTAAACTTCACATGGTATATACATATACTAAATGTCATACGGTACCACATAAATAGGTACAATTTATGTATCCACATACAGGTTGTATCTGCATATCAATTAAAATAAGTTTAAACAGAGTTTAGTATTTAAAGAGTTAACTCTTCAACCCATATTTTAGGGAGTTCTTCTTCTGTGTAGAATGCTGAATTTTGGGCCAGGCCAGTTGGAAATACTATAACTAGAAAATATCTTTGAAACTAATTAAAGACCATTTTATAACTAACTGGGGATACCAAGAGGCATAGTGATCTGGCTTTGGGGGAAGGAGGAGCTGCTCTTTCTCACTTGAGTTGAGATGGGTCACTGATTCAGGCCACTTCTTGAGTTTGCTCCTGATGAGCAGGGGATTAACTCATCCAGGAAGCAATGAGGCTGGGGAGCTACTGCTGATGACCATGGGCAGACTGGAAACACAAAGTGGAGGAAGCCCAGGGACACAGGGTAAGGAAGCTAGGCAAGGGCTCCTACTATCCTTGTCCCTTCCTAGTTCTCAGACCATAAGGCAAAGTTAGCGACAGCCACAGAGTACTTTCTCTTAACACACTTGATGCCAGAGAACTACACCTAAATGGCTATCCATCCCCAACCAGCCCAGCTTTCATCTGTATTAGCTCTTCAATTCCTCTGTGACAAGTCACAAACTGGTGGCTTCAAGAAATAGACACTCATTCTCTTGTTGTATCAGGGCTAGAGATATGGCCTCAAAGTCTCATAGGGCCACACTCCCCTGAAAGATGTGGAAAAAATCCCTCCTTGCTTCTTCCAGCATCCTGGACTCTAGGCTCTGCTTGGCTTTCATCTCTGATCCATCCCCACAGGGCCTCCTCCTTCTATGTGGGTCTTTCCGTTTTAGGCTCTGAAATTCTAGGTATAATTCTTATTGGGCTTAGTGATGTCCATGCAACTGGAAATAAGGCAGGGGAATGTATTTCTCTCTCTCTTTCTCTCTCTCTCTCTCTCTCTCTCTTCTTCCCTCTCTCTCTCTCTCTCATACAAATTAATTAATTAATTAATTAATTAATTAATTTAAAAAATAAAACAGAAAGATTTCTGAGCTATGGAAATGCTCCCTCTTTGGACCTTCTGGATGGTAAATTACATGGGCAGATACACAGAAAGTTAAGCTGTAATGATAGGGTAGAGTTAGGGGGAATAAGAGGGCACCAGTGAAGTTGTTGAAATTTCAAGTAAGTAGTAGCAGTAGTCATAAAAGAGTCAAGGGAGTTAGAGATTTGTCTATCTGAGGAAACATACTGCTGGCAAAGGGAACATGCAATGCAAGCATCCTGAAGCGTGGTCTGGCATGTTTAGGAATACCGAGAAGTGCAGTTTGGCTGAAGCAGAGGGAGCCAGTGAGAGCCTAGCAAAGCTCAGTGAGGACACATTGCTCTTGCATCACGTAGGACCTATGGACTGTGGCTTTTCTCTTGTGAGGAGAAGAGAGGCCCTGAAGGGTATTGCAGAGAGAAGTTTATGGACCTGTGTTCTATTGGAGTCAGTCTGGCTTTGAGGCGCCTAGGGAGGTGACTAGATCAGAAGCTGGAAAACCAGAGTGTTAGCTATCATGACATTTGAAATGAGAGATGGCAGGGTCTGAGACTAGAGTGGAATCAGCAGAAGTGGTGGAGAGAGGCCTGAATCCACACACATTTAAAGGTCTCAGGTAACTACTGCTCATGAGAGCAGGTGGTGGAAGATAACTTAGCTGTGGGCAAGATGGAGACACCACTAGACAGTCTCCAAACTTGACTAACAGAATAAAGTTGAGTTGAGCTAAAAGTCTTCGCTGTAACTCTTTTAGGGTTGGGGACAGGGACAATACACACCATGAACTGCTTTCCAGACAGGCTTCCCAAAGTGACATTAAAGAGGGAAAGAATAGAACCTACTTAAATCTTTCTATGTTAGAAAAATAAGTCAAGAAAACTTAAATTTTTATGCTTTAGCTATCATTGAGCATAAATTCGTAATCTACAGAGATCAGCTTCATGCTTTACTGAAACTTAGCAGCATACCTCCCATCCTACGACCACAGAATTGAGCAAATACTCCATAATTTAAGTGAGGAATGCGACTTGGAAGAAGGCTGAATGAGCCTATTCTAGGCACCACTGCAAACTGGACCAATGCTATTTGCAAAAGGAATCCTATTCATAGGCTGCTAAATGTCACAGTTACTGTCACGCCTTTTCTTTGAAAAAAAATTTAAATAATGTGTCAGCTAACCCATCATAGTTATAAGCAGTGTAAAACAAAGTACTACAGCAATCAGCCCATTCAACTTTTTACAGCCCAAGGGTTGAACTGCTGGTACAGCTAGACATTTTCCAAAGTCAAGTAAGACCAAGAATCTAACAGAAGGATCTCTTGCTCTATGCAAGGTGCCATGATCCTTAACTTTGAAGTGCAAGTCACAGCCAGAAAGAGCCTCAGAGAGTCCCTTTGAAGACCAGAGACCAGGGCTCCATCCACATACAGGCAGAGGCAGGGAAACAGCCATAACACACAGGTGGCTTGGAGAATCCAAAAGGAATATTGGGTGGATTCTGTGCATTGAGGAGCTCACCTAGGGTCTTGGGTCAGAAAAGAGCCCTCAGCAGCAAAGTAAAATGAGCATGGTTCTCCAGGAGATGCAAGGCAGGAGGTCCACCCTAATCTACTCAAGATATCATGACTTGGTCTCTGAAGGAAATGTACTCTGCTCCTTGTGCTAGCTGCCTTGACCTTGAGCATGGGGACTTCTGACCACAGAGACAGTGGTGTCCACCCTGCGCATGTGCAAAATTTTAACCATGAGTCATAGTGCATGAATATGCTTGACCCAGATTAGGCACTCAGGCAATAATGGTCCTGGTTGAGGATATTATGTGAAATAAGACAATGAAGTCTCCACAGTGACAGCAGGTTGGACACTATATGGTTTGTCCACAGACCATGATGAGGGCTGCTAGCCTGTCAACACCCAGTGTGTGTTATGGCCCCGACAGTGTGTTGTCAAACAACTTCCTCTTCACGTATTTGTGTGTCATCCTTGCTCAGGGGCCATGCTCATTTTCTCTGCATCGTTCCAATTTTAGTATATGTGCTGCCAAAGGGAGCACTTCCTCTGAACAGAAAGTAGTAAACAGATGTTGAGGGGCAGACACTGACTAGTGATGTGTGTGCAGAAATTTGCTGTGAATTGAAACATTCCCTCCTGGGGGGAAAGGAGGGATGCTCTGGAGACTCAGGAGGCCAACAAGTCTTGGAAAGCTGAAACAAAGGTTTCCAGACCCCCTCCCTAGATTATACAAAGGGTACAGGGTGCTTGGGCTAGGGCCGGGTATTCTCTGACCAGCTGAGCTGCCTGAAATTTGTGCAGTGAGCTCTCGAGATGCTGGATGGCTTTTCAGTGATATCTTACAGGAGTCATCCATGGCTCCTGTAAGCAACCCTTCACCTGGCTCTGAAAGTAACCCCAAGAAACTCATTGCTTCACCAAAACTGATTTGGGTGCAATCATGGCTTTGGTCCGTCATATGTTCCCGATCTGGGGTGAACAGGCAAGTGTTTCTGTCCCCCAAGGGGAAAATTTTCACATTGGCAAAGATCAAACCTAAACAAGCTGCGCTAGGAGCCATAGCCATGGCCCAAGTAGGTAGTCCGAGAAAGGAAGACAGGTTCTCACCACACCTCAGGACCCACTCATGCCTATGCACCCTGTGCTCTGCATGGAAGTGATCTAATATCCAGCCCCTACTCTGTGCTCTACGAGTTACTCATATGACCACTTGGCAGTGCAGAGACTCCAGTGACATGCCCAAGCTTCCTGTCAGGAGCTGCAATGCTTGACACAAATTCCACTCAGGGCAGACAGACAGGGATGAGTCAGTCCCTTACAAGCCTCAGACTGTCTGAGGACACACATACCGATGTATGCCAGAAGCAAACTCAGAAAAAGCCTCGTTGCAATTTTTTTTTGCAGTTAAAAAATGGCAGAAATTGATTTTTATTAGGGAAATGCTATTTAAAGAACAAACTATTTTGTTGTTGAGGGGGAAATATTTTTTAAGATTCCATGCAATCACTCCCTGCGCTCAGTTTAATTTCTGTAGGTGCCTGTAACTTATCTGATTGCCCTGATTAGCTTTTCCGGAAAGCCTGAGCCTCTTACAGGACAGCATGGAATTTTCCACATGGAATTTTCAAGAACTCTTTGTGGACCCATCTTGCAATGTAAGATTTTGATGGACACCATGGTCCACGGCCAGGAGGAGTGTTGGCATAGACCTACCCTGGTGTTCTCTTCCTTCTTTTTTGAACAGATAATTCGCTCTAATTTGCTTCTCCTTTCATGTCCCACCCTGCAATGACACACTGAGCCCCTGCTCCTGCAAAGGATGCTGGCATCACAAAAGGTCATTAATATTCTGCACAAGAATAAGAAACACCACCTCATGCCTAACTAAATAGAACGTGTGGGGGGTGTCAAAATTAGACTCTGAATACAACTAATTCTTCCTCTTAAGATGTAGACCTTTGGTTCAATTTCTGAAACAAATAGAAACTCATTAGGTGAGCCATGCCTTTTATGAAATCTATTTGTTTCTATGGATTATCCAAAAGAAAATTCCCAAAGCTCTTAAAGTATAAAACTATAATCCCCTTCTCAAGATAAAAAAAAAAAATTAGTCAAGAAGAAGTCAAGAGACTTCTGTGCAAAGCCCAGGTGTCTGGAATGCCTTATTGTCTTGGTAATAAGGCCAGGAATATCCAATATGGATGGCACAATGGCCTGGCCTTTATTTAGTCCTTTCTCTTGATGATGGACAGAGTGGCAGAACTCTACTACACAGGTAACCAACACTAAGCCCCTTTCTGAATCTCCACCACATGGAACAGCTGGACAGCTGGGACATAAATTCTGGCTGCAATTCTGGGGCTCTGGTTGGCTTTTGACTTCATCAGTTCTTCTTATTTGTCTTTCTCTGGGGCTCTAGGGAAGACTTACCACAAGGGTCACTGTCCTGGGATGCTGTGAGGACCACACTACTGGCTGTTTTCCATAGCCAAATGGAGAGAGCCTGTCTCCTAGAGAAAAGGTCAGCCCTTATGGGGAAAGGATGCTGGGAGACAGAGAAAGTCCTGGGGAGAAAGACAGACAAGAAGTGTGGGCCTGATGGCACAACACTATAATCTCAGCTACTCAGGTGACTGAGGCCAAGGAGCACAAGTTTAATGTTAGCTTGGGGTACATAACAAGTTCAAAATTCAAGGCCAACGAAGGTGACATAGTATG
The DNA here is from genome assembly GCA_004024765.1 of Zapus hudsonius. Classification (NCBI taxonomy): domain Eukaryota; kingdom Metazoa; phylum Chordata; class Mammalia; order Rodentia; family Dipodidae; genus Zapus; species Zapus hudsonius. The sequence goes on along the minus strand of PVHP010006257.1, from coordinate 4,839 downwards.
AACCTATGAGAAAGGAGGAGGACTAGGAGTAGGAGGAGCAGAAGGAGGAAGGTCAAGAAGGAAAAAGAGGACTGGAGCTCAGTGGTAAAGAGCCTGCTGAGGATGCTCGCTTCATTTCCCAACACTGAAAAAAAAAATAAAGGGAAACATATCTGGAGGGGAAGCAGGAGGGGAGGGGAAGCAGGAGGGAGCAGGAGAATCACACACAGCACTATTGTGTGAGACCCTGATCCAGGGATGCCTGCAGCTGGTCTGCTGATGTCCTCCCATTCAGTGAGCCGGTGAGTTCCCAGCACACTCAAGTTTTCCCTCACCCCAACAACACACTTCTGTTGTTCTTGTTTATGCTATGTTATTCTTGTATTGCTCTCATTTGTAACTGAAGGAACATGGTAAATATTCTTTAAGCAATTCCTTTGAAATTAGGAGTTATTTCACAAGGCCAGGCTAAGCAGGGCCCTCAGGAGCTCAAGGATAAAATTAGGAAACTGGGACCAAGATAGCTAAAGATAGCTTAAACTGGTGTCTCATCTGTCTCCAACTGTATGATGGTTTCTTACTGGGTCCCTGGTGGTCTTGAGTCAGATGGCTGCTCTCCAGTCACAGACTGCCCATACTTAGTGGTCCAGATGACTCCAACCTCCGCTCAAGTCAAGGTTAGCTGCCAGGCCCAGTCCTCTAAGGTACTGAGGAACTGCTATCACTATTGCCCTTCGAAGCACTTGTGGGCATTCATGAAGCTTCAGCATGTGTTAACAGCACCTAGAAATGTCTATGGCCAGTAGGGGTGAGACAGACTTACCTCATCTTCCCTTCCCCATTCATCTTTCCTAGGGCCTCTTTACTTCCCCAAAACCCTATTCCTTGACACTGCTATGATCTTGAAAGCTAATCTGAATAGTTCTTTTTGTTCAATGTCTCTTTGTGGGTTTTTCACCATCACAGTGAAAATGTGAAGCATGGAACCTGACATATCATGATCCTTGCAAAGAGACTGGCAATTCTCTGGGAGCAGGAAGCAAGCACTTCAAAGACAGCAAAGATGAGTGGACAGGGCTTAGAGCCATGGTCCTAGACACCAAAGTTGCTATTTTGCAAAGGCAGGAGTAAAGTACAGTGGTAAAATTGGTTTCATCACCCAGAAATCTTACATGCAAGTGAGCAGTAATGAGCAGGGAGCCCAAAGAATAAGAGGAAGCCGGGGTTCTTCATAGGACACATCAGCATGGTGTGAGGGGCAATATGTATTGAAATCTACCATTCTCAGACATGAAAGGAAGTACTGTGTCATCTACCAGAACCACCTTTCCGGAACATAGTCCTACTTTGCTAAGAAGCAGAGAGCTTGATGTAGCTGTGGAGAAGGCTTCAGACAGAGCACGTGAAGCAAACTCAAAATGGAATCCACATGCTTCCTGCTGCTGGTAGCTTTTGACATTATACTTACATTATTTTCAGGGGAGAATATTCTTACTGGAAAATCACTAGCAACCATTACTGCGCAGGATTCCAACCATTTATTATCCATTATGCATCCATTACTACGCTACAGTCCCACTGTTTGTCGTATGTGATTAGTATAATGGCCTCATAACGGGCACTGATTGTTTGACACCCTTAAAACCCTGCCATTGTGCACTGTGTCAATATTTCAGGGAAGGAAGCATAATCTACAGTGAAATAATGCATGATTTCAATTATTAAAATGTTATACAATCCCAAGCCTTGCTTATAATAGGCAAGCTGCTTATTAAAGATATACCAATGGCATAGAGACACCAATTCATACAGTTTTTCATTGGTTTATTAAAAAAGCTACTGTTTATATGAAGGATTATGTGGAAGGTATATACTTCATGCCATGAGCTAATACACATTTGTTTTTGCTTTACATGTATAAGAAATAAATAATGGCTAATAAATACTACTTCACTGCGAGTACCCAGCGAATCAGTACATTTGGTTTAAAAATTATAATCATTCCTGAATTCATTCAAATGTTCAATACACGTGAAAAGTGTGGTAGTTTGAATGGATGTCCCCCCCAATAGATTCATGAGTTTTGTTAAAGCTTGTTACTTGAAAGAGGTGTCACTGTAGTGGATCCTAGGGTCCAGCCCTGTTATGGTTTGATCCAGGTGTCCCCCACAAACAAATGAATGTGTTCTGATAGTTCAATCCTCAGCTGATGGCAATTCAGAAATTAGAACCTCACTAGAACTGTGTTGTTGGGGGCGGGCTTATGGGGGTTATAAGCCAGCTCCCCCTTGCCAGTATTTGGCACACCTTCCTGCCGCTGTTTGCAGTGCTGTGGCAGAGGTGATGTCCAGCCCTCTGCTCATGCCATCATTTTCCCTGCCAGGATGGAGTCTCCCCTCGAGTCCATAAGCCTAATAAACCCATTCCTCTACAAGCCACTTTTGTTTGGGTTCTTTCTGTGCAGCAACAAGAAAGCTGACTACAACAAGCCCTAAGGTGTTTCTGGGGGGCAGATATGGAATTCCAGCCAGAGATATGCAGAGAGCAGTCTGAGCTCTGCCTGGAGTTGCCTACTGCCTGAGTGTGCTTGGTTTTGGAGATGCTGGTGGTGTTTTTTCTCTCTGTGTGTGGATCTGTAAGCTTCAAATAAATCCCTTCATCACATAACTGTGCTGATTTAGAGGTTCATCCCAGCAGCATGAGCTGCCTACAACAAAAAGCTAGCTGCTGAACCTGTGCGATAGAATGAAGGGCTAGAAGCTCCTTCAATGTGATGAAGTAAATGAAATGAGTAAGGATAACGAAGTCTAATCTCTGTACTAAAGAGAGAAAGACTGAAAGAGCATCAGAAAACACGAAGGCGTGTCAGGACAGCTGAAAAGTGTGGGGAAACAGAACACTGACACGGCGAACAGACAGAAGCATCCAGTAGCTCGCTGCTCCTCAGGGGACACTGTCTCATGAGGGAAGAGAAAGCACCAGCCTCATCCAAAATGCAATCCAGGAACTTGTGGTTAATAAAAAGTACACTGGCTATCAGTCCTACCCACAGGGCAAATCCATAGTTCTTAAAGGTCATAAATCCAGTTTAGGGCTCTGGAGAGACAATATAATAGAGACATGTGCAGTGTGTAATCCACTCTGTCCTGGAGAGTTGGGGACAGGTGCCATGTTAAGAAGGAATCTACTGTATAACAGTAAGCTATCTGGATGGCCGATAAGGGAACAGTCACAAATCAGGAAGCCTGGAAGTCAAGCCACAACTGTCCCTGAGTAAGAGAGGGTTGCATAAGGCAGTTACAGATCAGGGAAGGGCTCCATCTAGGCATGCTGAGAAGCTTGGGTAGCAGGAGGCTTGGGCAGGGGAGGGTTTCGCATTGAGTGGTCCTGCCTGCTTTGGAGTGGAGTAGCATAAACACACCAGTCAATCAGTTTTTAAAATCCTTTGCTCTTTTCTCTCCCTGTCCCTGCTTATATTTTTATTTATTCTACACATCTACTTTCTCACTCTTTCCCAGCCTTTCCTTGATTCATTCAGTTGTTATTTCTGTTTTTATTCTAGTTAAGCTTTAGCTTCATAGCTTAGTTGACATTATTTTGTCACAGTATTTTTTTAGGGTGGTTTGTGTTAAAGAAGCTGGTTTAATTTAATGTAAATTATATTACACTACCTGGTTTGGTTTGGTGCTGTTGCTGCTACAGTGGTTTATCACTCCTCTCTGAGTGGTGCTAAGATTAACCCTTCCAATGGAGGTTGCTAACTAGAGAGATTCCCAAATCAAATGAGAAGAGATATCCAAGCCTTTAGATAAGTACATGGCAGTGCAGAAGAACAAGGCACAGAAAAATGAAAAGTGACATGACTCCTCCAAAAGATCAGAGCTCCTTGACAGCCAAATTCAAAGATACTGAAACAGATCAAATGTCAGACGAAGAACTCAAAAAGTCTCCTTGTAAAAATGATCAGTGACTTCAAAGAAGATACAAACAAGGAGGTAAGTGAAAAAAGGAAATCAATCTAAGACCTGGAGAAGAAAACAGCACTAGGGATAAAAAATTCAGAAACATGAGCAAGCAGAATCTCTCTAGCACATTCTAGTCAAGATGTCCAAAGTACAAAACAACATTAAAAATTGTAAGAGAATAATGACAACTCACTAACACAGGCAAATACATCAGGATAACATGAGACCTCTCAATGGTAACTCAAAATCCAGGAAAGCACAGAATGATATCTTCCAAGCTCTGAGGGAAATTAACTGCCAACCAAGGTTGTTAAGTCCCCTTATAGCTTAGAATTGATGGAGAAATAAAGTTATTTCTTGACAAAATGAATTAAAACAACTCATGATCACCCAAAATAGCATTCAGAAATTTTTTCAAGGGATCCTAAACTAGGCAAAAGACAGTCTCAATCACAAGAGCACAGAAAAATTATTTCATGAGGGGCTGGAGACCTGGTGCAGTGGTTAACGTGCCTGACTGAAAAGCCTAATGATCTGGATATGATTCCCTAGTACCCACATAAAACCAGATGCACAAAGTGGCACATGCATCTGGAGTTCATTTGCAGAAGCAAGAGGTCCTAGCATGCCCATTCTCTCTTCTCTACATCTCTCTATGCTTGCAAATCAATAATTTTTTTAAAAGTTCATGAGAAGGATGAACAAAGATGTAGTAAGAAAGAATCAATCACATCCAACTCAGTAAACTAGTGAAGCCCTAAAATGAATAGTGGTAGAAATAAAAGAAGTAAATGATAATTCAACCAACTAGGGAAGCAACCAATAGAATTACAGTGATCAGTGATCGGAAAACTTCTCTCCATAAAAACCCTAAAATAAAAAAGGTTTTAACATT